>JAACJT020002540.1:0-11850 GCA_009936485.2 Gymnarchus niloticus
AGGGTCCAGGTATCACCTCATGCTACCAGTAGTGACACTGACCCTAGCCAAATGCAAAACTAGTGAAAAAACAGTCATAAAAGATGAGGATGGGGAAAATGTCAGTGGCCTCCACCTGTAAAACCATTCTTGTTTTAGGGGTCGTCTCATTCTTGCCCCTCTAGTGTACCCATTTAATTGTTGGGGGGTGGAAGATAACGGTTATGCATGTTTAAGGAGAACTTTGCCATTAAATGCAGCTCACCAAAGCCAAGGTTGCTTCAGTCATTTGTTCCACATTGTTTGGGCTGTCATATTAAAATCAGTGTATGTATTGTAACTCTCTGTAGTTTTTGTCTACCAGTCAAACAAGGAAGTGTTTAACCTATCTGGAGGCTGAGGGGTGAAGCAGGCCCGATGAAGGTGCAGTACTCTGGGTCTATCAGTTTGGTACTCTGAGGGCACTTCTCAGGCCATGGCAACAGGCTGAGATTGAGGTGTGAATTGAAAACTAGTGGTGGGGACAAATGAGGCTTCAAAACCCACAGTGTGTGAGATTATCGCCGGCATTGGTTGTTCAGGACACTCCCACTCATCACGGGTTTGAAGCCTCACTGGTCCCATCGTTACGAAAAACCACGAGGCAGGGGGAACAATCTGGAGAGAGCGTCCTGGCCTGAAGGGGGCAGCGCAACTTTTCGTAGCAAAATCCGTACACGAAACATAATGGGGTTTACGGTGCCAAGATGGTAAGTTAGACGTAAAACAAGAAGCAAAATTAGTGTGATAAGTGATTTTAGATGAAGGGCTTTCAGCCCTATTTTGGTGACGGTTTCTGTTCTCATTGCCAGCCTCCCTCTGCCGTTCTGTCAAAGCAGAGGAAGACCGTCGATATCTCAGTGGGAGATGTTTCGCACGGTCGAGTTTGTCAGCATCCAGCTCACTTTCCTGCTCTCGCACGGAGATGGAAATCAAATGACCTCGGCCAGCGTGCCCCTCTTCTTCCTTTCCCCCGTCTCCCTCTCTAACTCCCACTTCGATGAATTATAGATGTGAGGCGACGCAGGGGGTCACCACATGCGGTTAACGCCCCCACCGTTGCCTCGGTGCCGGGCCTGGGGCCGCGTTAGCACGCGCGGTATTCCCGTCTGTGTGTCACATGGCGCTCAGGCTCCCCGGGCAGGTGAGGGGGGTTGGCGTGGGCGGCCACAGGCCCCCTCCCACACGCACGCACACAGGCGCGGTGCTGGTGAGATGGACTCAGCCGTCCTCCCACCCACCGGCCACCTCAGTTACTCATCTAGCCGACGCTGTTCTGCGTGGTCGCTCGCCTTCCGGGGGGGGAGCCTCCCGTTTCCACCCTCTTCTGACTGCAACCTGAGTCCACCCCCTCGTCAGCGTCAGATGTTCCCGGCCCCCCCCACACATTCCCATCCCCCACGCTCACAAGTCCGTCACGAAGCGGCTCCGCCTCCAGGACTGCTGCTCCGCGTTATCTGCTCATCTACCCGTCTGTTTGCTCGGCCGCACCGTCGGTCTGTCCATCTGCCCTCCTGGGAACCTCACATGCTAAAAACACACACGCTGAAGCCTCCCACACTGTGTGCACTACTATACTACATGCTTGTATCCGGATATGCTAATATATGCACATACGTTTGCGTGATAGTCATACAGTGAGAATGTCAGACACAGTGGGGTGGCTTCAGACCATACAGACTTGGGGAGTGCTGGGTCTAATGGGCTGGGCAGGTGGGCTGTGCTGGAAGAACACCACCCTAGTAAAGGTATGGTTATGATCAGAGGGTTCTGTCTTTGGTCTACTGTGGACGCTTTCCTGCTAATTTCTGTCCGAAAGCTATTGGTCTTATGATCCGCTCCATCTCTGAAGACAGCCTCCTTGCCCGGTGTTAGATCTTTTGTCCACTCTCACCTTTAGTCAGTCTCACTTTGTGTGTCTTGCCCCTTCTCCGTCAGCTCGGCCGTGCCTGTTTTTCACCCCCCCCCCCCCCCCCCCCCCAGCATCCGGCTTCTGACTGCATAGCTGATTCATGCAGTTTTGGCACAGGAGACAGCTTCAAATCCCAAAGTTCCCCATATCTTTGCCCGGTTTCTATAGTGATTTGCCTCCATGTTAAGGCCCTTGATAGGAAGATGAAACAGCATATGCATGGGCGATAGTGAATTTGCTTTGCAACTGGATAAGATGGAGGACCCTAGCTGACACTGCCCAGCTTTATAATGTGAATGCACCTGTTAAAACTCAGCCATATGTATTTGCAAGACACTGGACCTCATTCGATATGCAGGAGATTTGGGGTGTGCACTCACCTGCCAGATTTGGTTTTAATGCTCTGATCCAGGAATAGGCTGTGATTCCATGGGGTCTTGGTTACTGTGGCTTTGTTTTCACCTTTTGGATGGTGATTGACCGTAAGTTGAATGACGGTACAAGATAATTGTGCTGCAAACAACCGACGATCCCAGCAAGTACAATGCATGTAGTAAGCCAGAGTATGGGCTTTGCTGATTGATACTAATCTGTTTCACGCTTCCTGTGCTCGTGCTGCCAAAGGTTTGCCTCATCTGCAGCCATGCAGACCGTAGACGGCAAGGAGGTCGGAATGCCGTCCCTCGTTTGAAAACACGCCCCTCTAAACACTCGTTTGCCTTCGGTGCCGAGTTGGACAGTTCCCATGAGTGCTCTGCGATTCAGGACAACTAGTCAGGAGCTGTAGCTATTTAAAGAGCGAATAAGCCAGGAATCACCACACCCACTCTGGAGGTGTGAGCTGTCAGGCGTAGCCACAGAAACACTGTGTCGTTAATCATAAAGTCAGCTGCGTTCTCTTGCTTTTTCTGGGTTACGTCTCTACTTTCCTGAAACTTATTTTGGATTCCCCAGAGGCGTGACGATTAGATGTTGTTGAAATACGCCGGCGAGACCGGGCTCAGAGTTTTCACCTGCAATCGACATGTCCTAAAGCTCACCGGGATGAGTAGGTTTTCCACACGCATCGTAATCATTCCCGTACTACCTTACCTCTTTAGTAAGCCGGGAAGTGAGATATAGAAAGGCTTTGCATGCTGTGTAGTGCCTGGCTTTGGAGGTGTAGAGCAACTTAGGTTGGCTTGAAATAACTTTGCAGATGCTGAATTTCCACAATGGGGGGAGATGATGATGATGTTTTTTTAATGAGTTTCAGACTCACTCCACAATGCTGATTTTCCTTGGAGATAGGATTCATTGGGGGGACCCTGACACCCACCACAAGAAGCGCGTACGCGTGACATACACTGGCCTGCGACTGTCCCTCGACTCATTGTTAGCGGCATGATGCGTCGCTGTGAAGGTCGCGTGAGTGCAGTCGAGTGACTGCAGTGCCCCCTCTGAGATATTTCTCAAGAACAAAACGTGATTTGCGGAGTCCCTCCTGACCGAGCGTTGCAGTGAGTCCATATAATGACAACTAGTCGTGATGTATTGTCGTCTTCAGTCGTACGTTGCTTTGGACAATAGCACACAGAGAGAATCCCCGCTAAAAGGGGCTGTCTGGGTCTCTGCACCCGTTCCAGCCATTCTGACGGAGGCGTGACTGCAGTGCAGGCTATCACTGAGCAGCAAAGGCCACTTCACTCAAAGCAGACGGTACTTTGCCAGTGCTGGTTTGTTTCGAATTTTAGGAAGCCTCTGATACATTCAGCCGGAGCAGTTGCCGTGGGTAATTTCTCCATGGCTTGAAATTCTGCCAGGCTGACATCACGATACCATAAATGCGGCTCGTTTATAAAAAGCAAAAAATTCATTTCTCCCAGTCTCGAAATTTAGACGCCTCTCCCCCGCCAGAGCGACGACCGAACTTGTTCTTGAAAATCTCGCCGCTTGAGAAAACCTCCTCATTTTGTTTTTCCCCACCTCCCTAGCTATTCTGTTCTCTAAATGGGCCAGCACATCATTTGAGGAGAAAACGACTGGCAGTCTCTTGGGGACATGTGCAGGTCCTGCGATGACAGGACCCATGTCCTGAATCTCCCTTCTGCTGCTTTACTTTATCACACAGTGAAATTCTCCCACAGCTGCAGCTTAATGCTGTTTGTTCGCACACTTTCGCGCACCTCAGCGTCACCCATAATGGGACATGATGGACAGCGGGAATTAGTGAGTCACTGTCTACCCTCTTTCTGGAGCGCTCATGTTCGTTCACTGGGGCAGGATGCGTCTTGACAGGCTTTTTTCTGTCCTCATGGGAGCTATTTTTAAGGATGTGTGGAGATGCTAACTTTACCCTCCTGACGTGAGGCTGCTACTGCACCATGAGACAGCAATCGATGTGGACTCCCTTGGGGTGGGAGGAGCACTTTGTGACTGCAGAGTGAAGGCGGAGCAGAAGTCTGGGTGGGGCATTCTGCCTAGAGACCTCCAGATCCCTCCCCCCCCCACACACACACACACACACACACAGGCAGTAGGGCGACATGCTGTCTTTCTGCCTGACTGCACTCTGCGGATGCCACCTCGCCACATCTGGGGCGGAGCACCGATGGCTGCGATGCTGGCCAATTCCATCCTGGGATGACACACAGAACGCCATGTGTGTGGGCTTGTTTGCCAGGTTGGAGATTGGGGCGTCGCTTGCCGTGAGATCAGAGGGGTCAGCAAACATCATATCAGATCGCAGACTATTTCCATAAACATCCCCTCCCTCTAAACGTTTATTCAGGATTCGAATGAAGCGGACCACTGACCTTTCGGGTAAAACCCCCAAACATGATGGCGATGCTCTAGTTAAAAAAAGAAAATAAAAGCATGAGACATTTTGAGTGATGGCGTTTAACCAGGGAGCTATGTTCAAGTCTCGTCAATAAGTTCAGATAAAGCAGAGAGGGGGCCTAGTCGGGGTTAAGGCGCTAGTGGACACAGGTGATGGAGTGGAGGCGAGTGCTCTTAACACCTCAGGGGTCCGGAGACCGCCCGGACTTTGAAAGTGCAGAAGGAAAACTGCAGAGTCAAGCTGAGCAAGTCTGTTTCTATTTTTAAAGCAAATGGACTGCTTTTATTTAGCGACCGTTAGCTTGAATTGTAATGGCTGTTTTTAACTGGGGAGAAAAACTGAGCCATACTATGATAATCATCACTTTGAAGCACATGGCTAAAATTTAGCAAGCATGCTAATTTAATACCTTTTACTTACTAAATAGCAATTAGGACTGGTTAGCATTAATACTTATTATTATGGAATTTCAGAAACCAATCAATGTCAGTTATTTGCATGTGTTTTGAGTACTTAGGACTAAGTTGCTAGTCTTACTAAAAACTATTAAAGCTGAAAAACTAGATTTTAAAGATATGGATTTTTTTTTTTTTTCTTTTCCAATTTTTGTGATCCACCCTCTGAAGTTGCGTACATGGCTTTTATTCTGTTTGGAATGGACACAGACAACATGAGCTGCATTCTTTCCCCGTTGTTTTCAGTAATTTTGGGAGGGATGTTTTCACACCCTCAAAAGTACTCGGGCCACTTTATTCTAACAACATTAGAAACCAGATTTCAGCCAGACTCCCATCTCCAGGTCAGGCCCTGCTAACTCTAGGGGGGGATGTGTGCCCCTCACATAAGCAGGTGCTTTCAACAATCTAAGACCAGCTGAAAGCAGCCCCCCTCCCATACAGCATAACACCATCTGTCTCCTCGGTACAATGGATTTCTTTCTTGAAGGGACGATAATGCCGTTTAATTTCTTTAAGCAATGCTTACGTGTTAAGCAAACTCAGAGTATGGTATAGCGAGGGCTTTGGTAGGGAGGCTGATTGAAATGTGACAAAGGTACTTACAGGCTGTTCAGCCTCCGTGCCCCGGCGCCTAGTTCATTTATCAAAAGTTATGCCCAAAGCTGAGGGGAATAAGTGACGGGAAAGCGTGTTGGAGCGACGTGAAATGTCCAATGAAATTACGGCAGTGAGACTTTCTTGTCAAGCGGCGATTGTCTGGCGCCCGTGATGCCGCCTGTTTTCTTTGAAAGATAAAGATCAGTGAGCTTTGCAAGCCGCAATTACAGCCGCTGGAGGTCCACAGGATGGCCCATTCTCAGCATCCGGATGCTGTCCGTATTCTTTTGCTGCAGTATGCGCTGTTCACCTCTCCCTTGTGTCTCATCAGGCCTTGGATCATAGTGCCGGCCTCACTACTTGTGGGTCAGACAAACTCCGGATGTGATGTGGATTCCCACAGAACTCTTGACGTTAAATTGTGATGATTTACAGCCACCGGGAGTTACACTTTGACACGTTTTTTTTCTTGTCTGTTGTTATGTTCCCTCTTTTGTTTTTCTTTATCCCACCTTGTTTTTTTGCCTTTGGAGGTTTGAGTGAGAGTTGTGAGGTAGATTTCAGTCGGTGGCCCAAAGGCATTAGCCGCTAGCTCTGAATTCACGCTTTATCGCTCCGTTCTGCTCGAAGTGAGAAACTCTCTTTCCTGTGCTGACTGTCTGGTCTTGGGGGTTATTGAAATGTTCTCAGATTAATCTATAAACAAGAGAACAAGCTACCAAACATCCTTCAGTGCTTCTCGTTCTAGCAAATGTACGAATGCATTGTTCATTTTTTTCTGCCATAATGACATGGATGTTAGCTTAGCCTTCTGCAACGAAAAGGCTCTTTAGTAAGAGCTTGTCACATTCTGTAGTCTTCATTGCTGAAAATTAACGACTGAAGCACCTAGAATGTAAACTCAGAAACGCCATAGTCATGGTTGTAAATCTCTTATTGTCGCTATATCGGAGTTAACCCTTACGCACCTTGGTTAAAGTTCATTAGCGTTAGTAATGTGATATATATGCAAATTTGAACGGAGTTGAATCATGACCTAGGTGCTGGCAGACGTCCATCACTTCATATGCCTAACTTTGTATTTCGGGACAAGAGAAAGATTTCGATTCTATCTGACAGAACGGCCAATTAAATTTTGCCGACAGCGGAAAGCTAAATCAGCTCTCGGCTGAAAAGTGTAAACACGTCTGCGTAAAGTATAATGCATCGAGTACGGTGGCCTGTTCATTTGTGCTTCACGAATGATCTCGTACTTCTTAATGTTCAATTAACAATCCAGAATAATCTAGGAGGAGTTGTGCAGAATTAATTCAGAAGAATCATTTAAACGACATATTCTTGTGTAACAGATTATAGTGAGTGTTCGCCTGTACAAGATGCAACTGTTTTTGTTTAACCAGTGGGGGATAGACATTAATCAATGATTTTTATGGGTTTTTACACTCATTACTTGCACCTTCAGACTCTTATTTGGAAATTGGATGAAAGACATCAAATAATTGTTGTGGCACAAGACAGTATGCTCTCGGCAATGCGCAGATTATTATAACTGAGATGTAACAGAATTCGGCTGGTCAGGTTTTGAAATAGACTCCTAATGTCCTGATTGTAAATCAGGAAAACAGTTACTTGATTGTGGGATCATTCAAATCAATTATAGAGTGCTGATTTGTGTTTACATTCCTGAGATAGAAGGGAATTGCCTTTCTAATCCAATGTTTTCCTCCCCCACCCCCACGCCGGCAAATTGAAAATTGACTGTCCTCCACATCAATGTGCTCCCACTAAGGTAAGAGATTCTTACAGTCATTCAAAAAACAAACATATTCCTTGCGATTACAAGTAAATAACAATTAACTTAGCAAACTTGAAAGAGTATGGAGGCTCCACAACCGGTAAGATTGGTAGAGATTACATCAAGTACGTGTCATCTATCTGTCTAGTAATGTATCAACAAAGTAAAACTATGCATAAGTTAATCAGTTCATGCACACACAAAGCTCTCCTATGCTGTTTTAGAGTAAGACTGGTCATACTAAATGAGACTGTGCTGTAATGCCAGGATAGTAGCTAAATTCCTATTTACTGAACAGTTTGTTTTGCTTTCATGTTCCATGTGTGAGCAGTGTTCAGGAAAAGTTCTCTTTTTTTTTTTGAAAAAGTGAAAGTTGCTTGTTCTTTCGAACTCTTTGACAGAGCGACTGGCGCGAGATGACGTAGGCACAAATTCGGTTCGCTTCTGCGCTGCTGAATCTGGACCTGATTACGGAGAGCTTGGAGTCTCTGTGGAATGCACTCATTTTCACATTGCCTGTACGCCAGCAGTTTCCCCATCCCATAGACAGTGTCGCCCAGTCCTGGCTCTCTGGCTCAGGGTTTAGGGTCCTGGACAAAAACCAGTCACAGCTACGTATGTGTAATCCCAGCCTCGCCTGACTTCACTTTATGCCGTATTTGCAAGCTTTTGCATATTTTTTTGCTGCATGACTGTTTAAAATATGGGAAGCCAATCCTACCATCTTAGTAAATTTATACTCAAGGCAGGAAGTGTGGAAAAAGTCTGAAAAGAAAACCATCATCTAATACATTGCAGTTTCGGTGTGGGTTTCTCACAGACCTGGAGGCGTGGCTCAGCTCCCGCTCCGATTTTGGTCTCTGGAGAACACATCACTCTGTGGGAATTTTACACGAGGCCTTTAAGTATCCAAAAACAGGTATGCTACCACGCACACGGAGGGGATGTCATCTCTCAGAAGACCAGGTAGCCACGATCTGAGGCAAGATAGAGAAGGGATGTTGTATCCTCTGCATTTCTGGGAAAAAAGCGCACAGCCTACAAGACGTCAGCTGGCGAGGATGAAACGTGAGCGGGAGAAATGGACAGAAAACCAGAGGGGAGAGATTATTCAAAGAAGCAACTGGACATGACGATAGCTCCTCTGAGGGGGAATGATGTCGGACCTCGGGCTGAGGCGAGGGCGCGACACACGGGCGAGGAAGAGTTAGAGAATGGGAGCGGTCCGTATGCTTACCTCAGATACACATTGCGTGTTGCGTCTCTAGAACCTTTAATTCTCACAGTAATCTGCCCCCAAACTGTACCCTGAATGTGTGTACCTGTAAGGAACAGCTAATGCCGTCTGGGGCAGGTCTCAGCTTAGCCCCTCGCTTCTACACTAGGCCGCTTAAGGGTCTGCGGCGTACTGTCATTGTTCCAGAGCTAGCATGGCGCTTTATCTGTGACAGACTGTTAAAGTGTCTGTGCCACAGTAATCCTCCAACAGTAACAGCTCAGGCCCGGTGCTCCCGTATGGCGGACACCAGTGGCACCGGACGGACGGCAGCACAGGTCAAGAAGAACCAGACATCCTACGGATGGGCTGACTGTCAGAATGTCAGCTTTGCAATTCCGGCGGTCTGCGTGCTCATAGCTCCCGTACCGTTTCAGGGTCCTTCCAAAATGGGCCCGACAGATAGAATTCTCCAGGTCTTCCCATAGGAACAGTTCCTCGCTGACCCATCTGAACTATAGGCTTGGCTGGGCAGTTTGTTCCTTTTTTTTTTCTTCTCATTTTAAAGCTATTTAATTGTTCTTGACATTTTAATTAGGCTAGTATTGGAGTCGCATAGCGATCAGAATTAAATGTTTGTATCCTCTGTGCTGTAGCAATACTTCTCACAGCAGGACAAATGTAGACCATTAAAGTGCCGCAAAGGATTATTGAAAGAAAAATTACATTTACAGTTTTTTTAATTAGCAGATGCTTTGTCCGGAGTGATGTTCAAATGAGTCACGTTATACATCATGAGCATGCAGCTGTCAGAGAGCCAACGTAGGTAACGCTGAGCTGTGCTTCCAAATCAAGTTAGCGTGGCGCTAAGAGCTACTCAAAACACTGTTAGAGCCTAACATCACAAAAGCTAGTCAAATGAAAAGTACCGTGAAGACTGGGTTCTTAATAGATAAGTGCAAAATACAAGAAAAGAGCATCCAGAGCATCGTAAGAGACCAGAGCAGAGGATGATGGTGAAGAGCAGGTCAGTAGTACAACGTGTTAGTTCAGGTGAATCTGGTGATGTTCTCAATACGTTTCTCGAAGGATGCGGGGGCCCACAGGGTGCCGACAGAGTGAGACAAGAAGAGGTGTGACCTGAGAGCATTTCAGCTCTCTTACCGTAGCTTATATTCACAATATATATAAATGCAAACTTAAGATTATGTGGTGTGTATTTGACCATATCTTTTTCAGAAATTGGGAATTAATCTTGGAGAATACTAGGAGTGAAATCTTTTGTTGACATCTTATTTGCATATCCGGTCGCAAATAATCCGGATTATTCTACACAATGCCCACGTTCTGAGGAGCAGCGCGGACTTCCACCACCGTATCTGTCGTGTACCACCTACCTCCATTCATTTCACAAGCTTTGTGCAGCGATTCTCCTCAGGGTCCCAGTCGTCATCACCGTAGACTGACGAGAGGGAGAGGAACCCCGCCATCGAGCAACAGGAGGCGTGATAGCGTACATTTTTTTGGCTCTCCTCCTCCAGACAGCTATGGGACATGCTGGGATCGAACCCAGGTCCCCAGTGTAGGTTAGGGCGTGATGGCTGCCATACCACTTTCAAGCATGATCTTAGCATCTGGTAAACACGACTTAAAAAGCAAGTGGCATTAACAATTAAGACCTTTGAGCAGGGTACTTTATGTGGCTTTTCTTCTGTTCCAAACTGGAAGCTAAAGGTGACTTAAAAATGTAGCTCTGACAACTACGGTAAGCGGGTCATTAAGTATTTGTAAGCATCAGTCCTGATTCAATTGCTGAGAAAATATAAACATATGGGAAAATGATGGATTGTTTCTGATTAAAGAGCCACGACGGCCTTTGAAGCCCGTGGACATTTGTTGATTTATTTACAGTGCCAGGCAGAGCCGTGTGCAGTTTTTCCCCGACTCTTCTCCGGGAAGCTTGCAAAATGAGAACGGTTCTCGGGGCATCTTTTCCCCCCACGTGCTTGATCCCTTTGATCGTTCTTATTTCACACCGGCTTCCTCGAGCAAAGTGCGATCGTCGGGAGAGCATGAGGCAAGCGGCAGTGAAGGTGGGGGCTGGGGGGAGGCTGCGTGCGAGGTGATTCACGTCTTCCGGAAGCGTGTGTCGGCTGCACGCGGTAGCATGTCCGGGGGCGTTTGGAGGCCCCTCGTGCGCAGCGTAGGATGCTGATCTAGCAGCCATGTTGCTGGCAAGCTGCCCGTCTGTCCCGTTTTTCTCCTGCGGGTAGCCGGACGATCGGGCGGGGACCATCGTCTGCCTCATCACTGCAGAGGACTCTCCTCACCATCTGTTAGCCTGCGCCGTTAACGCTGGCTGGTATCCAGAGAAGGAGGAAGAGTCCAAGGCATACCGACCGTTTCCAGGACGCTTCCAGTCTGGGCATGCCCCCCTCCCCCAAAATGGAGGTCAGGCATGTGGAGACCTCTTGGCATCGGAGAGGCACGATTTTCGGTTGGCCGTGGGTGGGGCAGTGCTCAAGGCCTCATACCCCCGAATCGCTCTGCCTGGCCACAATTATAACCCTGCTAAAGCCGAGTTTCAAAGGAGCAGAGGCAGGGGCTGGGGAGGCGTGGCCCAGTTTTAAAAAGGTGGAATTAAAATCGGGGGATCTGACCAGTACTCTTCCACTTTTCATCTTCCTCGCGTCTCTCAGAGGCACGAGCAGTTGCAAGCACGCGTCCACGCCGGGGCAAACTGTTTACAAACAGCCCCGGACCTTCTCCTAGGCCGTGAGCACTGATGGGGGAGGGCAAGGGAGGCTCCTTTCTCCCACCTGGTTCGACATCACGTGGTGGTATTTCCATAGCGCCGGAGCCTAATTGCCTTGAACATAATTCACATCCTTTTCTCGAGAGGAGACAGCTCAGGGCCAGCCGTGCACCTGATTTAACAGGCCGCACTGCACCCCCCCCCCCCCCCCCCCCCCCCCTCCCCCTCCCCCCACGACACCCCCCTAAATGCGGCACCAGCTGCTGTTGCTACGCAAT
>JAACJT020002541.1:0-11850 GCA_009936485.2 Gymnarchus niloticus
TCTCTGACACAGGGACTGCACTTAATTTCGTTGTACTCGTTACAATGACAATAAAGATATTCTGATTCTGATTCACTGAAAGATGGTCTGTATTATCACAGAGAGGAAGTGTTCCTTTAAAAAGCAGGGAGGGACAGCAACAAGTAGCCGATGCGAAAAAGCCTGCTGAATGACATACATTAAAGGACCTCAAAATAGTCCCTGGGTGCATGGGAATCCTGGGAGCAGGGGGATTACGAGAATGTCTAGACTAAACTAACAGGACGATGCCATATATGAACACCGCCTAATGCCTACCACGGTGCATGGTATAGGCGACCGTTCCTACAGAAAACTAGAGTCATGTTGAAAACGGGGGCAGGAACCTGCCTCGGGCTTCCTCCAAAACAGAGGATGGTGGAGGTCACTGGGGTTTAGGGGCGACAGACAGGGAACGTTACACGAACGTAACGAGAACGTTCCCTGTTTGCCGGGACGTTCTGAAGTTCACTCGGTTTCTTGGGTCGAAGTTACATGAGTTTACGATAAAAAAAGAAGTGGCTGTGTGGAGGATGCACTTGTCTCGGCCGAAAGCTGCCCCTCCTTCTGCGCCGCAACTGCCCATTTACGTACTTCACATCACCCACCCCCAGCCCCCCGACTCTGGAGTTTGCTTTTGCTTCTTATTTCAATGCAACTAACAGCCTTGCTCCGGGGAGTTTGATATCTGCCTTTCTATGTTGCACATTTAAGGAATTAAAAAAAAAATAAAAATAATAAATAGCCTGTGACCGATAAAGAAATCTGTCAAATGGTCCAGAACGCCATGTTAAAGACACCTTCTGCTTCTCAAGAAATTCACATGGACACTTCTGAACACCCCGGGGTACGTACATATTTTATCTGTTTGTTTGTTTCCTCTTTTTTTTTGTTAATGAAACAAACAAAAAGAGGCGTCTCCTTCGCGGTGTCCTTGACAAAGGTTTGTAACAACCAGCGACAAGATATTTCGAGAACTTCGGTGGTGGGGCCACATGAGCGCACATCGTCGGATCAAACCGGTGATGAAATGCAGCTCCTTTATTAACCCACAGCGGAGGATTTACTCGACTTTAGAGTGTGCTTCACTTGGATGCTTCCTGATTTTAAACATATATATATGTATAATTAAGACACGTCCATCTGGAAACGAAACCTTTCATTTCATTTCACCCAAAAAAAAAAAATAAAAATTGTGCCGCATACGGAGAACCATGAAGGATCCACTAGGTGCTGAGAATGAGCGGACTGAGGTCTCCCTTCAGCAGGTGCCTTTTATACTTTAATGCTCTTTCACGTGGGAGATTCCTCTGATGAGATGGTTAATGAGGGAGGTCACGTGACCAGGTCCACGCGCAGCCGGAGCAACAATGGATTTGTCGGCGCTTCCTGTCTGAAGTTCTGCGGCAACATGGACCACGACCTGAAGATCCAACAAACATGAATATCTCCCCCCCCCCGTACCTTTACTCCAGGACGGGTGTTTTAAACAGACCCCTGTCCATGTGTCTGGCACAGGTGAAACCCCTAGAACAGAGTTTAATATGGATGGTCTTAGGGACACCTGGGCTAAACTCGGTTCTGGATGCAAATTTAGCCCTTTTGTACGTACGAACATATTCGTATTTAGAAGTGTTTGGCATAAAAACTGAAAAATAACTAAGATTGTGAGTTAGCTCACTTGTCCATGGGACATCCATTTCTGCTCTGGGAAAAATTTTGTCCCTACATGAAGTGTTTTATGCTACTAGTAATTATACAGAAGAATGAAATTTATTAGTTGCTGTTCTGGAAAGCAGTGTTTGAAATGGGGGGGCGATCTCATGCCAGGGTGCTGACGCACCAAGTGCTTAATTCCCCCGCTTTCACTGTTCATTTATATAAGGAGGGTCACGGAGGCACAGAGCAGAATGGGGAGAGATGACTTGCCTGCTCTTCAGGATGGTCTTTAGGGTTATCATTTAACCCGAACTGCGTTTATTTGGACTGTGGGAAGACTGGGGGCCCCTAGAACTCGCATTCAACTTTTTTGGGCTTTGAGCCCAGTACTTCACCCTTAAAAGGATTGTGATCTATTCCAGACAGTATGCATCAAGCACTCAGCTTCTCCCTGTATTCAATAGAATAGGTTAGGTGTATTTGTAGAAGTTTAAGGTAAAATTCAGTTACATTCCACCAATATAAGAACCTAGCAAAGCTTTTCAGAGTCTGAGAACACCTTGTTAGATCACAGGAAATGACTCATGCGTTGGGATCCTGATAAATCCTCCGATGAGGGGAGGCCTTCATAATCGTCTAATTAAACGTTGTCTTCATTCCGGTATTTCCTTTTGAATAGTCCGTTGGGAAGGGAGGCAAGAGAAAAGACCACTTCAAAGGCTCTGAGGGGAGCACTTCATCCGACACGACGTCCAACAGCTTCATTCGACAGGTAAGGCGAGAGTTTAAGCATTTGAAGGGGCGTAGCAGTGGCATTGCTTGGTTATTGACTGCATCCCAGCTGGGTCTGATATGGCCAGTCCATTAGACACATTGGACCTTGTGCGGTTGGTGTGTGGTCGCTTGCTCTTTGGGTGACGGAGGGCCTGGTATAGTCTGGAATTTATTGTAGTCAGTTGGAAATGGGCTTGAAAGTTAGTCCAGAAATGTTTGTCCACACTATGATTGTTGATCTTTAAGGTTTTTTGCTGACCAAATTTGTACACTGCATATTGGCTTGCCAGGTAACACTGTAGCCTCACACCTGTCAGGTTGAGGGTTCGAGTCCCATCTTCCCTCCACATGTGGAGTTTGCATGTTCTCCTTTTGTTTACACAGGATTGCTCCAGGTTCTCTGCTTTTCTGCTGTGGTTCAAAAGCATGCATTTAGCTAAGTTACTGTCTGTGAGTTTTCCCGTAGTGTGTAAGTGTGTGCACCGTTTGAGTGACTGGTATCTCGCTGCCTTGTTCCCTGTGCTTCCTGGAATGGGTTCCAGACTCACCGTGACCCTGTACTGGCTAAGTATTTATGGAAGAGGGATAGCAGTACATTTATTCAAAGTGGCTAATTAAGACTCACCCTATTTCTAAAGCTGGCCGTGTACTAGTTTCAATTGTACTACATTAATTACTTAATTTCGTTGTACCCGTTACAATGACAATAAAGATATTCTGATTCTGATTCTTAAGTATACATATTAATTCTGAATGGTTCTTATGTCGTGGTTCCCAGATCACTGCTGCCCCAGACAGGGTCTGGGTCCTCTCTGGCCGAGCATGGCACACGGCCTGGTCAAGCCTCAGGATAGGGAGGAAGCCAGCAGTCGGTTATTTGTTTTTGTTGTTCCGCTGGCCAAATTTCACGTAAGCTTTGATTCCGGATGCTTCTGGAAGTCGGCCTGCAGTCTCGGACAGGGGTGGAGGAGCAGGATAAAGTGTACGCTTTTCTGAAAAGAGTGTGTAGGACAGAAATTGACCGTCCCCCAGTCTTGCAAGGGGCCAGATGAGTTTTATTTTCCATTTAACCCCGGGAAGGTGCTATGATGAGTATGTTAGATTAAAATGGCTGGCAGGAGCAGTGTTATAAAACAGGCTGCTAGTCTTGGGTGGGGGGAGTTCTTATACCCCCCCCTCTAAGGTGTCTGGTCTTTGTTGAGGTAGGTGGGGGGGCATAACTAGGGGTGGATTGAGGGGACGTGTTTCTGCCTTTTTTGGAGGAAGCTGTGAAGGCCTTTTGCTAGGGAATGTAGAGTGTTGTTTTTTTTCAGGTTGGGGGTCTATGGAGCTGGGCTGTGGGAGCCATAGGCATCCATAGCAGACGGAATGGATCGGAAAGAATGATGGTGTTCAGTCTGTGTCAGGCGGGAAGCTGTGGAAAGTGACCCTCTCAGCATGACCTCGTCTGTCTTTTTGGCAGACGGGAGGGTGATGTTGTTGTGTTTGTAGGGTCACCTGGGGGTCATTCCATGTCAAGTGGTTTAATTTTTGAAAAGTGCCCCACCTCACCATCACGGATTTTGATGCAGCTTTGTGTGATGAAACTTACATGACTCAAACTAACTTCGGTAAATTTTCGGATAGAGGGCTGTGTCGTCCTTCTCAGCACCACTGTGAATACACCCCTTAGGACCAATTTAGAGACACCCAGATGGCTTGTGAGAGGAGCCTGGTCAACCTGGAGGAGGCTCATGGGAACGTGGGGATGGTGAGCAGGTCCCCCACAATGAATGTACAAGCGTGAATCTTGCATGTGCCCGGCAGAGCGCGGACTCGCCCCGTTTCGTGCCCGGCAGAGCGCAGACTCGCCCCGTTTCGTGCCCGGCAGAGCGCAGACTCGCCCCGTTTTGTTCCCTCGTCATGGTCTGGGGCAGACACCGCATGTGTCTCCTTTTAGTCATCTCTGCCTGAGGCCCAGGGGAACGGCTCGCCACTGGCAGTTTCTTCTGTTGCCATGCGATGGCATAAATATGCCCCCACCCCCTTCCTGGCACTGTGACCCCCATAACGGGCATTGTCAAAGCCTCCTGTGGTCCATACCAGCTTCCGTTCCCTCCCTCTGCTGGGCAGCTATCCTATATGTGAGTGTGCCTGTGGGGTTTTAGATGTTAAAGATTGATTGGACAGAAATTTGATGAGTGGGTGGGGCTTTCCCCCTTCTCTCTGCTTTCTGGGAAAAATAATGGATGGGGGAAGTTGTCTCCAGCAGAAACACCACTGGCTCCCCTTCAGGCCTTGTTTACATGCACAGATGGAGGGTGATTGCAGCCTCTTCTCCGATTTATCGCTTCTGCTACTCTTTGTCGTTAATCAAATAATGTCTGTGACAGCCCGCCCCCCCTCGTCCGTCTCTCTGTGGGTTGGAGTTAGCTATTGCGGTTAGATCGCGGTTTTAAAATAACTCGAAAACCTCTCTAGTGGTGAAGAACTTTTAACCTAGACCAGTGGTAACAAGTCAGATGCATGCAGGATGGGAGGGTAGCCCTGATTAAGTGCCTTGTGTCAGTTTTTTTGGCTTAAGGTTGCTAGTGAATACGGTAACAGCAGTGCTTCATTGTTGGTGACCGTTACTCAGGCTGCTGGTGCGCAGATGATTTGTCTGTTTGATCAGTCGTTTCTAACCTCCGTCCTGCAGCAGTGCGGGGGGCGTGGCCTTGATCATCTGCAGGGGGCGTGGCCTTGATCATCTGCAGGGGGTGTTGCTCTATTGTTGAGTCCTTATTTATACCGCCATCCCATGTTGATGGTGACAGGCTGTTAGCACATGTCGTCTATCTCTCGCTGGTCCGCTGTCTAGTGACTGTACTGTGATTGATTGAAAAGCCAACTCATTCTGCTTTGCGTCACGGTGGAGGGATCTGGCCAATCAGAAAGCAGCTCAAAAGATTCAGCCAATGGCTGCCTTTGTCTGTCTTTGGGCACTGCACTCAATGGTTAAGACCCCGTATGTTCCCCCCAATCTGAGTCAATGTCTGCCTCACCTGCCAAGGCGGTTGGGTGATTGTAGTAGTGTGTGGATAGCTTTAAGCCTCCTCCTCCCCCCCAAGGGTCCTGTGGAGTCGGGGTGGCCTTGCCCCCAGTGTTGACTGTTACTGTGTGGGCGGATTTTGTGTCCCTTGTGTGTCTGCTTCGTGTTTGCTGAGGAAACAGAATGATTCCTGTCCAGCTAATGTGACGTTTGGCCACAGGTCACGGGTCTTCAGGGAATATTAACCATTTGATGTACAAATAAGACTGTTTTAGTTGCATTTCATCTACTGCTTTTCAGGTTGTAACAGGATATTTGCAGAGCTTCCATTTTTGAATTTATTAGATTTCCACTTGCATTATGTACGGTCCCTGTTGAATTTTGAGTGCTGAGGATGTTTAAGAACAATGATGGGAGAAATTCTTAATTTGCTTCGGTCTAATTTGTGTGGATATTTTTTGGGACTAGGGATTGGACAGTTTTAATGTATGGATTATTCTTAAGGGAATATACCGTCCAAGTATAGTGAGTCACTGCCTGAGTACTGTGTTAATATGAGTCACTGCCTGAGTACTGTGTTAGTATGAGTAACTGCCTGCTTACTGTGCACCGTCAGGCACTGTCTCAGGATGGTGAGTCACTGCCTGAGTACTGTGTTACTATGAGTAACTGCCCGCTTACTGTGCACCGTCAGGCACTGTCTCAGGATGGTGAGTCACTGCCTGAGTACTGCGTTACTATGAGTAACTGCCTGCTTACTGTGCACCGTCAGGCACTGTCTCAGGATGGTGAGTCACTGCCTGAGTACTGTGTTACCATGAGTAACTGCCTGGTTACTGTGCACCGTCAGCCACTGTCTCAGGATGGTGAGTCATTACCTGAGTACTCTGTAGGAAACTGCCTGTATTATTTGTAACAGAAAAAGGCATGGCCATCTCAGGAAGGGTTCAGGTAGCTGTTGCTATATGCGTTCCCGTTTTCTTCCCCTCTCCTATAACTGTGTGGTATTTAATGATTTACATCTGCCCCCTGAGCCGCTCCTGAGTACTCACACTCAGCGATTACCATACTGTGTCTAAATTTTCCTTTTTATCGAGTAGCCGTTTGAGCAAATGTTAAACAGTCGGTGGCCTAATGAGCACAGACACCAACAAGTGGAGGTCAGCTTGCGTGGGCCCATTAGACTTTCCTTCAGCTTATTTTCTGGAGTGTGTGAAGCTGACCAGCATTGAAGGATGGTGTTTTGTAATTATTATCATAAAAATAATTCACTTATGAAACAGTCAGTCTGGGCTGATTCAGTGACACCTCTCTGCTAACACACCACCCTGCCTTTCCTGAAGCTGCCTTGCGACAGTCACCATAGGGACAATACTAACCCCCTTCCTCGGTTGCCATAGCAGCAGGCGGCCGTCTGATCAGTCTGTCGGCGGGGTTTGCCATCTGAGTCTCGCGCAGCTGACCTCGGGGCATCGGGGAGTTTCTCGCAGACGGCACGTCCCTGCCCGGGTCCTCCTGGATGTGGTAAATGGGACGGGGGTTCGAGGAAGCCGGGTGACATCTGGATGTCAGATTTCCTCCCTCCAAAGATCATGCTTTACAAACCAACAGATTGTCCCCTACCAACCAGAAGGATGATGTATGAGAAAAACTTGCTGATATTCTCAGAGTAAACCCCTGTATAAACCCTTCCCTGAGATTATTGTTCTTTGAAAGCCATATAAAGACAGTGTTGAAATGATGTATTGATAATAGCCAGCTAGATAAACCTTGACTTATGTTGACCCCGTGACTCATACTCATGGGTGTACAAAACTAGTGTGCTTTCCCACAATGCAATGCGGTGCACATAACCTGTGGAACATGCCTGTTTGCTCTGCCACAACGTGGTAGTCATAGGGAAGAGCATTGTACAAAGAGAACTGTTGATGGGAGTCTTGGTTTCAAAAAAGGGAAAAAAGATTGACGGCGTAAAAGCCATAGACAAGAACTTTAGGAAGATATATGGTTTTGTACACACTGCCAGTCAGTCATTCTTAAAGCTGCCATTTGACTCTCCTCGTGAAAAACGCATCAGTATTTGGGGCGACTGCCAGAGACAGTTTGCAACTTTTAGGGCAGTGTGTGTTTTACTCCTCGATATACAGTGAAATATTTTTGGTATCCATGACTAAAATATTACTAATGACTTACCAGAAGTCTTGAGGGTGGAGACGTGAAAACCAAATTTTGTGTATTTTTCTTGGATAGGCGAAGGGTATTGGGGGGATGGGGGTGTGAGAGGAGACCAGGAAAAGGAAGGCCACATCAGCAGGATGGTGACAGAGTAATGTTTTGGTTTGGAGTGGGGTGGAGGATGGGGTTAGCATATGAATGGATGTAGAGGGTCCTGATACCCTGAGGGGACAATGGTGGCCTGGCTTTCATTCAGCTCCCCCATCAGGACCTGGGCCTGTACCCCTCCACACTCTGCTCTGAGGCCTGCCCTCTATCGCCCCCTATAGGACGGGAAATGGAGCCTAGCTCTTCAGTGATAAGCAACCCCAAGGAGACTGTCGAGAACACTTTACGGTGGAACAGAGAACCGTACCGTACAGAGTGGAACTGTGTTTACAAGGCCTGCTGTCCTGGTGACTGTTAAAGTGATAAACACGTTACTGTCCAGCTGGGTATGGGCCTGATTAAAATATGAGTGTAAATGTATGCAGATCATTTAAATGATGTCTAAGGGCCTGCTGTCGTGGGTTTGGGATCGTCACGATAGAAGTAGCTATCTTGATCCTGAGATAAAATTAATCGGTGTTTAATGTCGTGGGGGTGTGTCTATACTGAATGACTTTTTGCTCAACACACCTCCCAAACCCTTGTCAGTTGTGGGTCTGGCTTTAGTGGGACAGATCATGGCATGGAGGGTAGGGTGACAGTTATGCGGCCCTGTGATTGGACGTGAAAACATTTCACGTTGCAAGTAGTAACGGGGAACAGTTGACCCCACTTGTTTACTTTTGTATACAAGGAGAGGGAATAGTTTTCTTTTTTTAACTTGACACCTTTGGTCTGGGTGATTCACTCACTTTACCAAGCAGTTATAACAAGGTAAACCCCCAGAGAGTCTTAAACTCGCAGAGAAAGCAAGAGTTTTCAGTACAGTCTTCCCTAAACGACGGCCTCCTTCGAATTGGCTTGGTCGGGTGGGTGGGGGTAACTTATATAACAGAGGCCGTCCGGGGATGTAGTAAGGAGACCTATCAGATCTGGCTGTTATGGCCAACTTGTGTAATGAGTACTGGAGGAACGTGATGGAGGGTAACACCTTCTCCCTGGGGTTGGGGGGGCAGGAAGGAGCTCTGGTAAACCATTTGCTTGGTTTCTAAATCTTCTGGAAAATGATAACGGCATTTTGGAGGGAAGGCAGCTCATGCCATATGTGACTATAACTCTGGCTTTGCTGGTATTAAAAACATTTACTGGTTGCGATTGTAGTTTGGAGGAGACAGTTGGATTTGTTGGAAACCTGTTTTCAAGTCGTTTTAACACTTGACACGCGAAAACTTGTGAATTGTGCCGGCTGCACTGCAACAGTTGCTAGGTTCAGTTAGAGCCAGAATGAGAGGAGCCTGTGGGCATGCGGTCGCTGTATCGAGTACAATGCTTCCTAAACTGTCCCACAAGACAATTGTCAATAGCTGCCAGCAAATGTAAGCAAGTGTGCCACCTTGTGGTGGGGAACAGTAGTGGACATGGCTGTACTCGGCATTTCTGTGCTTGGGGTTTATTTTCTCTGTAGCGAACCCGAGTCACATTGTGACCATATTATTAATAAGGCTTCTTGGGTTACTTGCTTTGTTTTCTCTTTAATGTGTTATAAATGAATCATAGAGGCTCAATGTGTAACACTCAAGCCTCACCACTCTAGGGTTGTGGGTTCAAATGCTTTTGTGTATTGGTTTGTTCCATGTGATTGTGTGAGCAGTCTGGCTTCTCTCCGTTGTTCAAAGCCTGTGGATTGGTGTCTGTGAGCTGTCTGTGGCTTGTGCCATGTCATGGGTGTATTGGCAGCCCTGCGCGTGATCGATCAGCGGTTACCACTAACGGCCCAGTCCCTCGGGAAAATTTTAAGGATGGACTGTAACTCCCCCGGCAGTTTGCCCTTTTCATTTTGTGGACCCACACGTGACCTTGAAGTAGATTCTTGTCACACAGATCCAAGTGCTTGTCTGACCACTGTATCCCATCTGGTCATGTGACCAGTGAGGTTCCGGGCTGGAATTCAATATGGGAGTTGCTTTTGCACCCTTGTAGTGGTTGGGCCAATTGTATTTGTGTCTCATCTGTACCATACTGGCTTCACTCTCCACTAGGGCACTGCTAGTGTACCTTTAGAGGAGGACCATTTGCTTCAGTAAAAGTATCTAGCGGTTAAATTATGTATAGCCCAATAAGTTATGGATAGGGATAAGTGAGATAAACAGGTGTCACTTCAACAGTTATTAAGACTGTAGAGTGTCGTCCTCGGTGTGCCCATTAATCGAGGAACATGAAACATCCAGAGTCTGTTCCCGCTGCCAGAACAATTTGGCCAGCTGCACTGGATCTGCCATCGGTCGGAATCTGGCAGAGGGTCTGCGTGACCCTTCCGAAGGATGGTCTGTCGGGAGGTGGTCTCAGGTGGTCTAGGATAGCTGTGGGATCACATCCCTGGAATGAGCGCAGGTGTTATACCCGGAGTGTGCCATGTCATATTTCAACAGGGTTGCCAAACCTGGATTTGGCTTTTGGGATGTTTGTGGTGAATAGAACCCGGAGCTACATAGGTTTCTCATCAGAGTAGTCACACAGAGATGTGGAACGCCCTTGAGATAATGCGGTACAGATGCCCCACTGAGTCAAGGGTACCCTCGAGCAAAATGAAGCTGTTTATACCCGTGGCTGTCACGTCGATTGTAGGCACTTAGAATCAGGTGTGTCATGATGAGTTGGCCCTGATGAGTAACTGTGCTGTTCGTTTAATTTGAAACTGAGTTTAGTGGCAGTTGGGTTGGTGGTAAAATGGCACAGGCATGACGATTTGTTACACATGGGATTTGCAAGGGTAACCGAGTTGGATAGGAAAGTCCTATGAATGGAGGGAATCGCAGGGTGTGGGACCCTTCATTAAGTCCCAACATGGTTATGGATATCGGGCCCTCTGTTGTCAGGGGAGATGTCCATAAATGATGGTAAAAGAGATCAAATCCCCCACCAGGAATAACTGAATAGCTTTCATGGTCAGACAGGCAGGATCAAAGCAGCGACTGCCAAGAGCTTAACGTCTGCAAAATGGCCCTCGAATGGTGGTTCGTGAGCGACACACTATGGATCAATGAGGCTGAACTTTTGGCAGAAAAAAAACCCTGCTTCTAAGCTCTTACCCCGGTCGGGGCCACAGGGAGCCTGGAGCCTATGCCAGGCCAGCATAGGGCACAAGGCTGGGGCACGCGTCAGACATGATGCTGAGAAGGTAAAGATCAGATTTGCCTGAATTTCTTGTCTTTCTTTCCAATCTGGGGTTGTTTATGTCTTGTTAGCAGCAGAATCTGATACAGCGGAACCGTAAACGTCCGGACTGGTGCCGTCGAGGGAGCTGCATGGGGTGGGGGTACTATAAACTGGCAGGGTGTTCTGTGCTACATGTGGATGGAGAGATGGGTGGAGGGGTGCAGTGTTAGTGCAGAACCCTCTTACAGCCTGGCGCATCTCCATGCTTTTGTAAACATCTGAATCCTGCCAAAATAGTCCTTCTGTATTTAGACGGGGGGGTCACATGGTGGGGGCTGAGGCCACAGCCTGCTGTGTTTGCATGTTTCAGCATGCAGCAGTGTACATGGGTGGCATTTAAGATGGGAGCGATGCAGCCAGTTCTCCGATACTCAGTCAGACCCTCCTCCTTGCAGGCCATGCGGGGGGCAATGGCTAGTCGCTTGTCGGGGGTAGGGTGCTGAGCTGGTGCTCTCGGTCCAGTTTACCCACACAGCTGCCACCTGGTCGGTCGATGGTGATGAGACCGCAGGGGCTGAGCAGTCAGGCTGTAGCTGCAGGGGCTGCGCAGTCAGGCATGTGCTGCGCTGGCCCCTCCCCCCCACACCACTTCCCTGTTTGCTATCTCTTCTGCCAAGGAGAGGAGAGGTAGGCAGGTAAGGGGCAGTACAGGGGGGCGCATGGCTGCAAGATGGGGGTGGGGAAGGGAGAGAGAGGAGGGGGTGCAGAGTGGAGCCAACCCAGACTAAATTAATGTGGGGGGGTGTCAGGCTGGCTGGGGGTGACATATGTAGAGCATGCCTGCCTTGTTCTGGGTGGGGGGGGCAGATTGAAACGGCGGACGGGGAGGGGGAGCAAGGTAGAGGAGGGAG
>JAACJT020002543.1:0-11842 GCA_009936485.2 Gymnarchus niloticus
CTTGGGCCCTCTGCCTGCATGCCCTTTTCCCAGGTCACCCTACTTTGTGTATATCTTATTTTATGTTCACCCCTCAATTTGTATCGTTTTAGTCCGGATTCTTCTTCTTCTTCTTCTTTTATTATTATTATTATTATTATTATTATGATGGCTCTTCTCTAAAACGCAACGTCCAGCCCAAACCGTAAATCCCAACAACACCAAATTTAGCCACAAGATTCCTATACCTTACACACTACTCGGGCAAAAAATGGGCCTGTTTCCCGCGATTTCAATTTCACCCTAACAATGTAATTGTGACATCATCGGTTCTATTGTGTTCCGAACCAATGAAGACTGCATAATTCCATGGCTGTCCAATCAAAATTAATCAATTCCAGCCCAGTTTTTTGGAAAATTTGCAAAATTTCCCAAATTTGTCTTGCATGCTAGTTTGATTTTTATCGTTGGAGGCATAGCTGCTCAAAAGACATCACAAAAATCCTATGTGTGCCATATTTGGCGTGGCCTGTGGCTATGCCCAAAGCGCCTATGGCCCCCAAATGCCTATGGATGCTTCATTGCCTATGCCTGCACTGCTGCAGGCCTTGCCCCAAGTGCCTATGCCCCCAACTGCCTATGGAGCACTACCTACCACAGCATGCAAAGTCAACTGTGACAGCAATGTCCATTGACTAACCACGCATTGCTGAAATGGGTATCATGGGTTGAAGCAGGCGGTGCTGGCATAGGCAGTTAGAGAGCATAGGTACTTGGGGTGTGCCCTGCAACCACAAGAAATCCAGTGCTGGAATGGGTAGCATGTGTTTAAGCATGCAGTGCTGGCACAGGCAGTTAGGGGGCAGGTGCCTACGTCCCCCAACTGCTTAGGCCAACACTAGCTGCTTCAACCCCCAAATCAAAGCTCTTCGCATTGTTGGACGGTCAAAGCTGCTTTTGCTTTCTGCTTTAGTCAACAGTGCATGCTGTAACTGATGGTACTCCATGCTTGAACCCCCCTATAACCACTTGTAGTTATATTTATAAACTTACTTTACATACTGACAACAAAAGGAGAAACATTTTATTTCCTTGTCCGCTCCATCCATCTGGGATGGCAATTTTTACAATTTGGTTGCTAATTACTGCATAGTTAAAACCAGCAAACTTGTATGACCTAGTCCAAACCAAATCCAGCAGAAGTCCTTTTGAAATACTACATTCTCATTCTTTGATGAGGGTAAACTGTTCAATAGAATATATAATATGTGTTTCCCCATCCTTGTGCTTTTATATGCATGCAGGGAACGCTGTACCTAGTTGGTTTGAGGACAGACACAATGTGTGTTCAGAGAAGCCATACTTCATACCACTGTTGTACGGATGTTATTTTTGCATTTGCTAGGTTTAATGAGTCTACCTTAAGTGCACACTCAAATCACCTGAGATCATTTTGAGTAGTTTGTAGGCTCTGGTGTTGTTTAAAGAAGTGTTATATAAATCTGTATGTTCTTCAGTATCACATCCTCATGGAATACCTGTGTAAGAACCCCCTTTTACTTATGCAACGTCAAATCATGTTATGAGTTATCATGTTACCGGTGAGCCCTTCAACCAGGCCTTTGACATTAATTGCTTTAGGGGATGCTGGCTGACCTTGCTTTATGCCCCCAAGCATTTCTCACTTTTGTGTTGCTTTTGACAAAAGAGTCAGATAAATTAATAAATGCACCATTAAGTAGTAAGTCTAATTCCCATGTAAATAAATCATTTGAGACTTTTTAAATGCCTTCTGTATAAAGGAGCGGTTTGAACTGAATGTTGCTTTTTCAAATCACAGTAGGGGGTATAGCTATTGCATTACTTAAATATTGTTTTAAGGTCAAATACCCCATGGAATGACAGAAATGTCTCAGCGGTTTAAAGCAGGGTTTGTCGAAGGTCCAAGAGTCAAATTTTGGCAGGTGTCTAATGGTTGTAGTTGCACATTTAAGTTTTAATAACAAATGGAATAACTGAGATGTTTTCAGCTCTCTACCCTGTGCAGGTCACATGGATCCCCCCATTTTTTTGCATATTGTCTTTTTATGACTCTCACTAGTGATGGGACAAATGAAACTTCAAAACATACATGTACTTGTATTGTGGGTGGAATCCTTAATTACCAATCAATGCTGGATACTCCCACCCACCACAAGTTTTGAAGCCTCATTTAGTGCCAGAATTGCTTGTTTGGGATACTTCCACCCATTATGAGATTTAAAGCCTCATTTGTCCCAACACTCATTCTCACTACCTTCTCAAAGCACACCACTCAAAATGATTTCTGATTAGATTTACTTGATCCACTTTGTTAAAACGAGAAAAACAAAAGATCATAGTCATTATTTGAAGCTGTTACATTAGTGAAATGTTAATTGTTGTTTAAAGTGTGAAGCCATACACAGTTAATTATAAAAACAAACACTTAGATATTAAATGTAGTTGTGTAGTAGATCTATACCAGTAGATTGAGATTTAAAAAAAAAAATAATGAAAATCGGACAAAAAGGAGCATTTTGTGTATGACAATGATAAGCGAGAGAAATGAATGACAAACCGGAAAGTGAAAGCATCTCTTTGAACGCAAATGTTTCTGACCATCTAACTGCCCGTTTTATTCCACTTCATAATTGTCAGCGTTTAATGCTGGGTTAATGATTCATTGAGATCGTTTTCACTTCAAACGCGACAGCATGACGTACATTAAAAAGATTTCCGTACATCATCCCGACAGGTTGTGTTAAAATCTCACGAAAACTTTTATTCGGCCGACAAAAAAGTGTGCCTTGAACACAAAAAGGAGCATAATATTTCGCTGCAAGAACATAGAATTATAACAAAGTCAGGGCATAAATAAATATACGAATACTTCGGCATACTCTGCACTAACATAACTGCAGGAACGCAGTAACGGTGAATAAAATAAAAATATGCAGGTCCCGTATATATAGGCTGCCAATTTATAGAAATTTACGACATTTTTAAAATTCGCGTGTCTGTAAAATCCAGGGCCCAGTTGTTCAAAGGTAATCAGATCGGATTTTGGATAATGGATTGGATGAAATCTTGAAAATGGGTTGTTCAAAACTAAAAATGGATTGTAATATCGGATTAGACCACGTAATTGAATTTTAATCTGGATCAAACCCTCAGTTTGCGTTGTTCAAAACATTTTAGTAGGATTGGGATAGCTTTGATCCAAAAAAATCATAATTATTCTGACCCCAGCCGTTGGGTGGATTCATGGTGGATTTCAGGAACAAAATGTAATTTTAATTAAATTTAAATTGAATTTAAATTGGTCAAATAAACAACATTTATATCATGTAGTGTATATACATTTATTTATTTATTTATTTATTTATTTATATTTTTCGTCTGATTTTTTAACCATTACAGTGATAAAGAAAATAAAGTAGAAATTGGGCTATTGCACCTTTCAGTACAGTGAGATAAAAAAAGGATTTTGTCCCCGTAAAATCATTCTCTAAATATCTGTGAAAATCAAACGAAAACGATTCAATTTCAACTTTCCTGACACTTTATATTAAGTACAATGATGAAACGAAAAATCGTTTCTAACAATGGCTTCCCTTATTGCATGTCCAGTCAGTCTCTCACTCAGAGAAAGCCGGAGGTGTGTCTGAGTTTTCAGCAGGCTCAGGTGCATCATAAACGTCATGACAGAGAGGGACATTCCACTTGGTAGCAATATTGCGCAGGACAATACAGGCAAGTATTATGTTGCACGCTCCTTGTGGTTCCACTCTCAAGTAGTTAAGGAATGAAAGTGTCTCCAGAACTCCATTTAAACGCTCAATAGCACATCTAGTTTTGCAATGAGCAGTGTTGAAACATCCTGCTCTTGTGTGTCTGGTGCAGGAAAAGGGGTCATCAGCCATGGTAGGAGTGGATAGGCGCTGTCTCCTAATATTATGCCATCTGGTTGGTTGGTTTGGAACTCTCTGTATAGAGTGCTTTCCTCAGGATATGGGCATCATGGACTGACCCAGGCCACTTCACGATACAGTGTGTGGTCATAAGGTCATCATCACCCACAAGTTGTATGTTTATACTGTGCCTCCCCTTTCTGTTGATGTAGTCCCACTCTCTTTCTTGGGATGCTTGTATATACACGAGTGCAGTCGATAACCCCAATAGTGTTTGGCACGTTCCTCAGAAGTCAGAACTTGCACTTGGTCTTTGAAATCTGGTCATCCCTTGGAAATGAAACAAATTGATTGGCCAGGCTGGCCAAAGTGATTGGCACAGGTTTCACCACATCACTCACGGTTAATTTGTGCACTCCTATACTGTCTCCAACAACTTGGTAGAAAGACCCAGATGCACAGAAGCACAGAGCAATGAGGACCTGTTCTTTCACAGACAGTGTGACTCCTTCTGGTTCTGTGTTGAAGTTGTGGCCTGACAAGGTCTGCAATGTACTTAATATCAGCATTCCCAAACCAAAACCAAGCATAAAGTTCTTCGGTGGTGTATTGCTCTAGTGGTTTTGCATGCTCAACATACACCCTTTGACTGTATTCGCTCCTGCCAAAATGGTAGTGACGATGGACTATACCTGCCATGTCAGTGGCCCTCTGTAGTCCTCTGAGAAAGGCTGAATAAGATGGCTGTGTGATTGTTTCCATGCTATTAAACATTAATTAGCCGATGTGCTTCAGCTTGGTTTCCGTTAAATCAATCATGCCCATGGTGTTCACCACACCAACAAGGTGGAACCATAGACTCAAAAGGACCTAATTTCACAGTAGCAGAAACCCCTGTACTGCTGGAGGGTGTTAGGTGTCATTATGCCTCAATAGTAGGACGTTTTGATTCTACAAAGGGAGGAGAACTGACCATGAAGAGGAAAAAAGACATTTGGGTTGAAATCACCCCGAATGTGAATGCCACAGGGTCTGCTCAGAAGAGGACTACTGATCAAGCACAATTTGGATGGAAGAATCTGAAGGCCACAGCAACCAAGTACCATGCAGAAGCAAAAAACACCCAAACGGGCAACAAGCACTTTAGGAGTGGTGAATACACTGATTTAGTTCTTGACATTATTGGACGGGAAAACTCACAAGCTCTACATGGGATTCAGAGTGTTGCAGAGGATAGTGGGACCATAAATGAAGAGGAAAGCAAGTCAATTTCTCCTAATGCAGAGGAAACATTCATTCTTGATCTCAGCTCTGTTAAGGTGGTAGAAGGTGCATCTTCACTGGTAGAGACAGTAGCTACTGCCACAAGAGCTCAAAAAAGAGACTTGAAGCACTCTTTGCCAAACAAAGATGATGCTTATAGGGCATTTCTTAAATAAGAAACAGAAAGCAGAAGCACAGATTCATCTGGCAGAAGAACAAATTACTTTGACCCAACTACAGCAAACCAAAGCCAAACTTCAGATCCTACTCCACACTTTCAAACTTCTGGGGCCGGTTTTTCAAAAGTAAATTGGCAGGATAAAGCAATCTGATTAGATCAAATTGGAAAATCATGTTGTTTTTTTTTGACATTACTGATCCTAAGTATTTGGATTTGTATTTTGTAATCCAGTCCAACATTAAATCAGAATTAAATGTTACGTTTTGTTTTTTTGAAATTCAAGGATAAAATCTAGATCAATTTAATACCAGAAAAGAGGATCATGTTGATACTACCCAGCAGGGTGGATTTGGGGTAGATAAGCAGCAAATTTCTTGCAGAAATTACATTAAAAGCCATCTTCAAAGCACAGTTGCCCCTCCAGACTTGCAAATTTGTAATTTGTGGTTTCAGTAATTCGACAGCTGGCCGTGAACAATTGCACGGGAATATTTTTGGATCTTGCTGGAAGATCAGAGAACCTCGCAGACGAAGTGTAAGCCAAATGTATACTGCATGAAGAATACTGAAAATAATAGACTACTGTATTTAGGATTAAGGTTACTGTTTAACATATTAAAAATTGACTTATTCAAGTATTATTTGCAAATTTTCACATTTGCGGGGGTCTTCTGCCCCTAATCCTCGCAAATGTGAAGGGCTGACTAATCAACACTTTTAAACATGATTAGTGTATGCTGTTGTTTGATGAATTGTTTGTATATATAATAAAATTGCATATTGCTATTGTATTGTGTCAGTATGAAAAACCCATGCACTCAATATGTAGTTGTAGAAAGAGAATGTAAAGATTTTTTTGAAGCTGTTTATTTAACAATATCTGTTGAACCAAATAAGTTGACACATATGTCCATTTGATGGAAGCATACATTATGTCATAAATGCAATACCAAAAATGACAATGTTAGAGGAGTGGATTTTGGTTAGCTCAAGCATTCGGTGTCTACAAAAAAAAGTAGTACCAAAAATTTAAGTTCCTGTCTGAAATAAGGCACATTTTACAACATAATACTATTACGCTTCCCTCTTGCAATTAATTGCAAACCATACATATGAAAAACAAAACAAATAATTACAATTGAATTTGAGAATTCATCCTAGCTAAACAGCACTCAGAAGAAAAAAATATCTTTACAACTCTTCATCAGCAAGAACAATCCCGTGTTCACATTCAGGTCCCCCATGAAAGAGAATAGGAATTTGTGAACAGAAAAGGACAGCACTTGTGGGAGATGCTGACCTAATTATTACAAACTGTGTTGTACAATGGCCTGGACAGTTCATGATGCACGAATACTCAGGGAGAGCAATATTTTCAAGAAGTTCCAGCAACAACATCCAGATGGCATCGTACTTGGTGATAGTGGTTACCCTTTCTTACCATGGTTAATTACACCTTTTCCAACAACTGGCACTGCTGCAGAGCTGGCATTGAACAAAGCTCATGCAACAACAAGAGGAACAATTGAGCGTTTGAATAAGGTGCTAAAGAGACGATTTGCATGCTTGAACTACCTGCGTGTGAACCCAAGGCAAGCATGCAATATTATTTGAGCCTGAATTGTGCTTCATAACATAGCACAAAGACGTAAAATCCCTCTCTACAATGATGATGGACAGTGACCTCATCCTCAGCCCCAAGAAGACAACCTTGACCTGCCCCCACCACCACCACAGCATAACAGTGTAGCTGGATGGGCTATTAGAAATGTTATGGTGAATCAGTATTTTTCAAATGGTTAATAGGACATATTTTCTTTCGTAAAATCAAACGTGCAAACTGCATTGGTATTACGTGTATATGTTAATAGGTTTGAGAATGGAGAATAAAAACTTTTTTTTTGAGTGGCTAATTTCTTTACTTCAGCCGGAACTAATATATCTGTCCAGCAGGTGGCAGTTAACTTCTAATACATCGATTTCCGAATATACCAATCTTGTGATATCTGGATCAGCATTATCCAATACCTCCACGTTTTGTAAAACCGGGACAAAAATGACTGAGCTCAGTTTACTCCTCGATAGGAAAAAAGGGAATTTCATCATCCAGACATATTTGATACAGATTAAGTTTTGAAAAACCAGCCCCTGGTCATTCCACAAATGAAGAACTGTGGATTTTTTTTTTTTTTTTTTCAACTACTGGACATTTAACATTTGAATTTGAAACACATGGTCAAAATAACCATACTGTATTTGGGCAATATATATATATATATATATATATATATATATTTGTGGGCCAGATGAGGTCTGACTGTTTAAAACACATTGAAAATGGGAAGGGGTGTTTGTATTGTTTTCTGTGCTGTTTTTTGTTTCTTTAAATGAATACAATTTGAGTGACCCCATGCTGGCTATTCTACCTTTTTATACATACCTAGTAGGCTTCAGTGTGATATGCAGTCCCATTTAGAGTACTGGTAATCCAGATTTGGTAATCTTGAAAAGGTTGTCTCTGGATCAGAGTGATTCAGTCCAATTTTGCTTTGAAAAACTGGGACAAAAGTAAGATGGATTACATGATCCTGGATGGCAAATCAAGGGATTTCAAAATCTGAATCATTTTGATCCAGATTAAACCTTTTGAACAACTGGGCCTAGGTTACCACACCTTCATCCTGGAGCTGGAGTAAAAACAACTCAAGGAGAAACTGCAATAGTTTTCCTTAATGCAACTTCACCCACCTTTACTTTGAAATAAACCTGAACTTGTTTAAATTTTTGATTTGCAAGAAATGTTTATTTAAAGGAAACTTACTTTTTAAAATAAGAAACAACACATACATATTCATTCTGACCAAATGAATGAGAGAAAAGCAAAGTACTCCAAATGCAGTAATGTTGCTGGACCATTACGTTCACCCTGGGTGCTTCCAAGCTGGGCGGGCAGCAATAGACTCTTCTAATGGACCATAACTCTACCTTACTTCTTCACTAGGGGGTGCTCGAACAGCAGGGGCCGAGCCGTGTCACCACGTGGACCTTCCAAGGGCATGAGCAAGTTGGGGCTTGTCTGTAACAAGCTCTGTGCAAGATCTCACACACTTTTAACAGAAGTAAAATCAATTTTATATATGATCATTAACCGATGACAAAAAAACTTGCATGCGTGTAGAGCTACAATATTATACTCATCAATGACATAGCTCTTTATGTAAATCTTTCCCTTAATGATTTCTATGACTCCCGATGCCTTACCAGTGCATTTTTGAGTGAAACTGAAAATGCGATGCAAGGCAAGTTTACTTGTACAATGCATTTCATACACGTTTGTATTTCAAAGTGAAGTATCGCTTTTCAAATGCAATGTAAAGTATACAAAAGGATAATAGACAGAAAAAAAAATATTACCCAATTTCACCAGATATTGTGCGATGACAATAGAAGTATTATAGTAGAATAGACTAGTAGAATATTTGGCTATTCCCAGCAGCCAGATGGTGCACCTATAAAGGTACGAACGAGAAAGGGGATATAAAAGGACAGGTGTCTGCTGACCAGAATCACTTGTGTTGAACTCTTCAGGATGTTAGTCTATCATGGCAAACCAGGTCCACCCCTTCACAATGATTGTCTACCCCAACAGCATGGGCTGATTATAAATAAGATAAATAAGAGATAATTAAAAAGATGAAAGTACAAAGTAGTGTTAACAAAAGACCAAAGTACAGTGAATACTTGAGGGAACCTGAGGGAGTCAATCAAAGGTACCAGAGAACAAGAATGTCTTTAATTTGGATTTACAAATCGCCACAGCATGGACGCTCTTGAGCTCATCTGGAAGTTGTGATTCTGCAATTGGATCCTACTGTGTTCTGAATCATTACACAAGGAATTTATCTGGGTAGGTGTGCCCAGGTATAACGTATAATCTGTTGTAGGAAAATCCAAATTCTGATACCAAATATTCTCTCTGTGACGAACTCGGGCAGCAGAAGAGCTTAAAAGTACAAACCCAATCTATTTACTTAACCTTGGGAATTCTCTCAGAGCAACTCAACCAGCCTTTGTGTGAATGCAGCATATATATGTTTCATCAAAAAAGTGATTAATCATTAAAATACACCTCTCTTCCAATTGGACAAAACTGATCACACTCTATCTTCATTGTTGATGTAGCAACTAACATAGTTTAATCTCCCACAAAATATATCGGCGCTGACTACACCAAAATGTCATCACAACATATCTTTTAATGGGGGATTTTCTCTGTTATTCTCCAAAGATTCCTCTTCAGATGTTTACTGTCAAACACACAAAGGCCATTTCTAATCAGTCACATACACAGGGCGCCGTACAGACATCAGGTCATCCTAACTCATAACAGACAATGATTCCAGAAAACTAAGCATTACTATATCTCCCTTTAATTCAATACTATCAGCAATCCCAGCATCCTCATTGCACACATCATGCTTACATTCAGCATTTGTTAACTATAGTTATATTAGTTTGTTCTGGTGGCCTAAATTGGAAGAACACATTGAAAGTGAAGTGAGTTGGTGCAACATTTGCAGGCAACAAAGGAATACACCAGCTCCTGTACCTGTGCACTCTTGGAAATGGGCCTTAGGCCCATGGGAGCGAATTCATTCAGATTTCGCTGAGGACCATGGTCAATTGTTTTTGATTGTCACTGGAAGCCTTTGCTAGATGGCCTGAAATAGTTTACATGACATCCACCACCTCTACAAAGACCACTGAAGTACTGAGGAATTTGTTTGCTTCTTATGGCCTGCCTCGAGACATTGTAACAGATGACAGGCCTCAGTTTACCTCTAGGGTGTTTAAAACATTTCTTGTGCTTAATGGAGTTAAACATACCAAGTCTCCTGCCTACTATCCTGCATCAAACGGACTAGCAGAAAGGCTAGTACTAAATTTTAAGAAAGTGCTTGCAAAGAACAGAGCAATTGGTAGTAGGACACTTCAGCATGCTATCACTAATTTCCTTTATAGTTACTGTAACACACAACATACCAATATGCACAAGACACTAGCTGAGTTATTTCTCAAGAGACAACTCCGTATCAGATTGTTGCTACTCAAACCTCAGTTCTCACAGAGAATGCAGGATGAAAGCTCAGCCAAATCATGCAGTCCTGGTAAAGTCCACTCTTTTACTGTTGGCCAAGAGGTCTTGGTAGGGAATTACAGGGGAAGGGAGAAATGGTTGAATGGTGTAATTTCTAAAGTGTTGGGTCCTGTGACATATATGGTTAAAGTGGATAGAAACTTTGTAAAAAGACATGTCAATCAAATGCTGAGCACAAAGTTAAACAGGAATGATAATGCTGTATTAGAGGTTTCCTCTTTACAGGACCGAGGATGGTTAGCCTATGATGATTTTGATCTGCACATTGAGAAGGACAGTGGAAGGTAAATTTGACTTGGGGGGGAGGCACTAGGAACTCTGGGTCATTGTAATGTTTTAGGGCTTAGGAACGAAGATTGTGTGCGCTAAGGACTCTGGGATCGTTGTCAAGTTCTGGGCCTTACATGAGAAAAACTGTATCGTCTTTGTCCCAGTATCCACCCAGTTGAGGGTCGGACTGACCTGATATGTTGAATGGGGACTGTCAAAACAGGATGTTGAAGGCTACCAGAGTCAAGACGAAGGAACAAACTGGAACCCATGGAAAGAGGGGGGAAGGGGCCCTAGCAGCACCAAACCGGGGATGAGAAGAACTGAGAAGGAGGGGGATCAGTAATCAATTTAAATTGTACTAGCCTATGTTTATGAATGCAAAGTGCAATTTTATAAGTACTATATTCACAAGTATAACTAAAGGTTGTGTAATCAGAATTCAGGTAGTTATATACGTGTATGAGCTTGAGTATACACATAACGAAAGAAAAGGTTAGTGTTGGTCAGTGTACGATATGAGACGGGATGTAGGTGTAATATGGATGCAGGAGTGATAAGCGACGGGATGCAGAAATGCTGAGATGGGACGAAGAAGTGCTGAGACGAGATGAGGAAATCGTGCTGAACATGCTATATGTTAACCAATCCTGTAACAGAGACCTTGTAAGGGAATGTCAAAAAGCATATAAACTGACAGTTATCTTTGTTCGGGGGCCCACTCCTGTGGGACAGGAACACTCTGTCTGCTCGCCTGGCAAAACTTTTTTTTACTTAACCATTAAACATAAACTTATCTTACACTCTGTGTTGAGACTTTGCTTCTTCTGAGGTATGAAAGGAGGTGTAGGATTTTTTGACTTCCACAACATAAGCGATTCCTAATCGTTCAATCAATCAAACTACTCTTCCAGTTGGACACAACTGATCATACTATTCCTCCATTGTTTCTTTAGCAAATAGCAGTTTCATGTTCAGTAAGATACATTAGATCCAGGGGAGTAGTTAGGCCAGTGTTTTTTAGCCGCGGGCGGGGGTGGGGGCGCGGGCGGGGGGGGG
>JAACJT020002544.1:0-11837 GCA_009936485.2 Gymnarchus niloticus
GGGGGTGTGTGGTTGGGGTCTTTCCCCGGCAGCCTAGGGCACATGGTGGGGGACAGCTCGTGGATGGGGTGCCAACCCATTGCAGGGTGTAGTCACACACGTAGTATAATGGGAAATTTAGAAACACCAACCAGCCTAGGTCACATGCTGTATCTTTGGGCCATGCAAAGAAATGGGAGTACCCAGAGGAAACCTACAAAGCATGGGGAGAACATGAATAAAAATAAGGTAATTAGCCCTGCTGCCTCAGACCTCCAGGGTTGGGGGTTTGACTCCTGCCTCAACTCTGTGTGTGGAGTTTGCATGTTTTCCCTGCACACATGTTCTAAGCTAACTGGCATTGCAAAATTGCCCAATGTGTGTATAATCTTCAACATCAGGCAAAGGGGCATGCCGGTTAAGGCCCCCTCCTTGTCGCATCAGCTAGTAAGCTGACCCTGCACCAATGTGGGACATAACTCTAGGAAAAGTGAAAGAGGAAGAAGACATCCCAGGAGGTAGTGAAAACATGGCAGGGTACAGCTTGAATTGGGCACCAGTCTATCACAGGGCACACATCCAATTCACACAATCTGCATTGATCATTTTGCTTGATTGAACACAATCGGAACAATGCTGCCAGCACTCATGTTTCCCATGATTCCTCATGCCCGTGTCCCCACTGGCCTCATCCTCATAGAACATTGCCATATATAGCCCTGCCAAAGGTCTTACTGTTCCATTGTAATCACTGTGCTGTTTTATATTACTGCTCTGCTCATTCACTTTTCACTCTCTCCCCATCCCCCTATTTTCCCTGGGGTGTTCTGGATTCAAGAAATCCCCCAATTTGTCTGCTGAGCTGCCATACCCTCCCTCCCTGTCTCTTGTCCACCCTGACCGGCTTGCCATTATCTGAGTCATCGAATCTCCCCTTCAACTCGATCACCTGACTGCCTCCTCCAATATGCTGTAAACCATCTGACTGTTCTACTTCATCGTTGTTTTACAGTTTTTCTCAATTGGTGGAGCACAATTCCTGAAACATAGTTCACATTCTCAAAACAGTTAACACAAACCACACAACATCATTTCAGTTTTCAAAATAATACATATCATGAGAAAAATGCTCTGAGATGGTCAAAACATTGAAATGCATTTGAAAAAGCAAATGACTGCACTAAAACATATTGCCGTTTCATCAAAATAGGAGGCTTTCTTTATCATTCTTTGAACATTGGCAGTCAAAATTGGGCATACACCCCTCAAAATGAAATGGTCAGTTTAAAGGTTCATTTGTTCTATGATCCATTTGAGGCTTAGTGTGATATGATACAGTACTTTGAATTTACCTGGTTATACATAATCCCATTTAGATCTATATTCCTTACACTGAATAATATAAAAGTTCCTTACAACTTTTACACAGAAAGACAAACAATTCCTCAATGGCACCAAAAATTCATTCAGTGTTGTCAAGATGATTGTTCATTGACATGAAACTGAAAAAAAAAGTGGATACATCATAATCATCATCAGCAACCCTACATTGAAGTTATGTAAATAAAAAAAGAAATACACAAAACATTTATTCATCCACTCTCTCCTGTGGGTCAGGCTACAAATTTTCATCAACATCACACCTTATAAATTCTCTTGCAATGCATTGAGGGAAAAAACATCTGCTATGACGACTCCACCCCTGGCAGGTTTCTGCGGTAATTGCCTCACAAGCAGCATTCATTGCATCAAGTAAAGACATCTGTCGGTATAGTTGATGGTCAAACACCTTCCATCGCCATGAAGAGAAAAACTCCTCAATTGGATTCAGGAAGGGGGAGTATGGTGGTAAGAATTCCATGTTCACACATGGGTGTGCTTCAAACCACTCCCTGATGCAGGGTGAGGGATTGTTGCGGAGACTGCTCGTAGATCTGGCTCGAAGGACCAAATTTAGCGGAGACCGCTCTTCGTTCCCGTTCTTCGGGAACCCCGCTGATAACTCAAAGGACTGTAAGTACAGTGTAGATCAGTGTCGGGAATACTATCCCGTCGCTGTTCATAGCTTTCAGCCGTCTGTACTTCAGATGGGTCGTCCAGAACACCACTGTTAGGATCCTGGTTGATCTTTATTAAGGTTCAAGCAAATGACACGTCCAAGGGAACACTGAACACGAAGTAAGGCCTTCCAAACTAAACTAACTTTCCACTCTACCTCTAACTCTAACCCTAACTATCACTCTAACTCGCCTGAATTTAGTGCTTAACAAGGGCAATAGAACACAACATTCTACCTAAATTCTAGAAGATTCTATAAGACTGAGGGCCTTTTCTATAGCCGCCCCTAAATGTACGAAATACATTTACTATCAATAAAAGGACCGAAGTCTCATTGGTCGGAAGGTGTAGAGTTGTCCTCATTCTCGTCGGATGGGGGAGTAAAAGGGATCTCCAGTCTGGGTGATATCAGCAGATTAGAAGGTCACCTCTGGTTGATCCCCATACGGGCCACCCCATCAACACCATCTGGGTCCATACCGGAATAGTCAAGGGTGGGCTCAAAAAGCTCCGGATGAGCCAAGGGAAGGGGGGTCCTCTTACATAAGGCAGGCACCTCCTGCTCTGCACTCCTGGTCCGTATGAGCTCCCTAGGAATGGTGACCCCCTGGGTTGGCCGCCCCATGCAACTCCTCCGCTGTAACCTGAAACTGTTCCTTGTGTGAAACTGAAGGGAAGTAATGCCACTGATAGCTACCTTGCGGAGCTCTAACTTGGCTTCCCATTAGCCCACCACTGGGTCCTCTGGCCATAACTCTTGGCTTCTCAGGAGGAAGGGTAGTCAATGGCTCCAACTTCTGGGCTCCATCAGCCACCTCTCCATCCTGCCTCAGAGGATGTCGGCAGCTGGGTTTCTTCCTAGCCGCTTTCTTTCTTGTTCGATGGCAGACTCTAGGTTTCCGGTGGAGTGGTGGGTTCATCTGAGGATGAGTACCATCCCTTTCCACACAAGTGGTCTTGGCTTTGAGACCGATGGCCTCATTATCCTTCTTGGGATGGGTCACCAATTTCTCACTTTTGGATGAAGTGGTGTGTAACTGCCCTAACCTTTTTATAGACTTCATCATCTCCCTGGTGGATTAACTGAGGTTAGAAGACACTGTTGTGCCTGTATGACTGGGCTGACTAGCTTCGCAGGTCCCTGTAGAGTACACCCCAATTTGGTGTGGATGGCTACAGGATCTCCAGTTGATCCTATCCTAGCAGGTTCGTTCGAAGTTATAAGGTGTGAATGATCGCTCCCGATCCACAACAACGGTTGGACATTCCTGAATGGCTGTATTGGTAAGCCACACAGGTGCCCGTAATTCTTCTGGAGTTGCTCCACAGGGTAGGTGCGCTCTGCCAAGTTAATGCAGTTTGCAGTGAAAGCTCCTTTGATGGAAAATTTGATCTGGGGGTTCGCAACAGGAGAAATTGAGAAGGACACTGATGTGCCACTAATGGTTTGCAAATCCTGCCGAATGGTCCTCAGGAGTAGATCTTCTGGTGTTCCCTGAAGTCCAAGTTTCTGGGCAGCGGCAGGTAGCAACATCGTTCTCTCCGAACCATCATCCAATACAGCGTAGGTGTCCAATGTCAGATCACCGCTGTGGAGGAGGACTGGGACAACTTTCAACAATACATGACTGCCGTCAGTTGTCCTGTCCACGTAAAGAACATCTGTGGGTGGACTCTCTGCCCGAGTTTGCTCCACGACAGGCTTCAATACTTTCCTTGAGGCTCTGTCGTTCACCTCGTGCAGGATTTGCAGATGTCGTCCTTGACACAGACCACATGGTTTCTTGAGATTACACTGGGCGGCCTGGTGAGACTGGGCACAGCGCCAGCATCTCCTTTCCACCTTTACCCATGAGCTTAGTTGTTCCTTCGTTAACTTGGAGATCTTCACACGTTGATTGATGTAATGCCCTGACACGTTGCAATATGCACAATAAGGCTGACTTTGATTCTACTTAACGACATTGCTCAGGGTTTTGGTCCCTTTGTCCTTACGACTGTCCTCAGTCCCATGCAGGACGGTGGCGAACTGCTTGTCGGTGTGTCGGTTAAATTTATGCGTAGGCTGATCACCTGGTCCCTTTGTGGGTGCTTGACCATCTGTGTCTAGACACTGTGACTCACTCTCCAGCCAATCAGCAAAGTCATTCAATGTGTAGTTCTCCACTACCTGCCTTTGCATACAATGCCTAAATTCGACTCTCATTTCTGGGGGCAGTTTCCTGAGAAGACGGGCAACATGCGAACCACACTACAGCTCTGCCTCTCCCTTTGGACCTAACGTCTGCAGCATTCCTACCAGCAATTGGACCTGGAGTAAGAACCTTCTAAAGGCTCTAGCGTGATGGAAGCTCACGTTGTCCCATATGATGACAATATTGGGCTGTCTTGCATCTGCCTCTTCTTGGAGCATAAGTCTGCCATGCATTACATCTAAAAATACAATGATGCACTCACTGTTGTACAGTCCAATCAAGGGTATGTGGGCAATGACACCATTCATGGAGATGGCAGCGCACATGGTGATGTTTGCTTCACGTTGGCCTGGCACATACACTGTAGCTCTGTGGCCATTGATGTTCCTCCCTCTCCTTCTGACTTTCCCCAAGTTGAATCCAGCTTCATCAACATAAACAGCTGTGGTGAGTCACTGCCGTAAAGTTCCATAATTCTCTGAAAAGAATGAAAGATAACAGACCAAATCACACAAAGCACCATCAAGTACAAACACAGTTACAATGCAAGTATTGAGAAGAATGTCAACCTGTACATACTGGTACCTCACTTCCTTCACTCACTCAGTGTTTCTTTCATATGGTACCTTGTACAGCTGTTTCATTCTGAGTTGATGCTTACACAGGACACGATCAATTGTAGAAATGCTGACACAGTGTATGGTGGGAAATATGTCATTGTCTTCAATGATGTGTGACTGTATTTCCTGTAGACGTATAGCATTGTTTGCAACACCAACCCAACAATAGCCCTTTCCTGTGCTTCAGTAAAGAGTTTTCCTCTGCCACCTGTTGGAGGTCTTCGCTCCACTCTATTGATGAATGCATAGACAACATTCATGCTATATGGTAATTGCTTTCATGATGGACAAAACAGTGACATGAGTGACATGAGTGATTGCTAAGGAAAATATGATTCATAGCTTACCTGTTCTCATTCCTGTAAGACTAATTCACAAGTCATTCCTTATGACTAACGCAACAGAGGATCTACTGAGGTTGGGTTGACCACCCTCTGACCAGCCTCTCTCATTGTGAGGCTATGGTTTATCACATGGTCCACCAATGTTGCATGGATTTCATTTGAAATAAATGCACGCCTAAGTCTCCCACCTCTACTGTCATGCATATGGACACCTCTTCCTCTTGCTTGCCTTCCTCTCACTGTTTCTTGCTCCACATTTACTCACACTGAGTAACTGGTGAACATTCTTATATATGAAGTAGGTCTGATTGGTTGATGAAGAAATTAGCTGTGATTGTTTGGGCATGTGGTGGTCAGGTGACAAATTTTGGGGATGATCCCTTTCTGTTGAGAATCATTGCTTGTGTTTTGCTCATTGAGATTCAAATGACTGAATTTTGTGTTTAAATGTAGAGATGTGCATTTATAGTCTCGACAAAATGGTTTTCACATCTGCTTTTTGTTTAAATGGAATCAAAAATGAATTTACTGTTTTGCATCATGCAACGGAGTTCTGAGAAAAATGTTAACTGTTTTGAGAATGTGAACTGTGTTTCAGGAATTGTGCTCCACCAATTGAGAAAAACTATAATGAACCTGTCCTGCCCTGTGCTGGCCAGAGAAGGATGGGCTTCCCCCTTGAGTCTGGTTCCTCCCAAGGTTTCTTTCGCCTGAGGGAGTTTTTACTTGCCATTGTCGCCCTTGGCTTACTCTCTGGGGACCTTGGGCCTGGGACCATGTAAAGCACTTGGTGACAATTTTCCTTGTTAAAAGTGCTATATAAATAAAATTGAACTGAACTAAACAAAGGACTAGACAAATTACAAATGTTTACAGAAGACTACATGATCAGTAAAGGTTTCAGGCAACAAACTTGGCTGCAGCAAATTTAAAGGCTTGTCACGGCAGCAAGGTAGATTCAATGGCAGTACATTAACAAAAAAAACATTGAATGGCATAGAATCTGGGGGGCACAGTGGCTCATGAGTTTTTAGCACTGTTGCCTCGCATGTTGAGGGTTTGAACCACACTCTGTGTGCGTGAAGTTTGCCTGTTCTCACTGTGTTTTGTGGGTTTCCTTTGTGTACTCTGGCTTCCTCCCACAGTTCAAAGATACGCAATGTTTTAGTGTTACAGTACCAACATTTGCATACATTACAGCTTGGCCAAGTAGAGAAATGCAACCTGACTAATAATTTTTTAATATTTTGGAATATATATTTGGATACACATAATAACAAACCGTATACATGACAATGTTGTCACGGTTCCCGCTCTCACCACCAGGGGTCTCCCGATCCCATTGTTTGGGATCTCCTGGATCCTGGGTCTAAAGATTATTTAGAGAGGACAGACCATAGTTATGATGCTCAGTCATTGTCTGCCTGTCCCCTGTCCTGCTCTCGTCCTGAGTAATAAAGTTCTGCGTTCTGTCACCCTGAGTCTCTTGAGTTTGTCTCTGCCCTCCATCCTCTACACGTGATAGAATGACTGAGCCAACATCAGATTCGGTTTGAGCTAACCGACATACAGACCTGTATTCAGCCATAACAATCTACCATTGAGACCTTGTTTCATACTGTCTGGACCCAAGTTCAGGATATCCGGATCCTCTGAGCTGCTGTGACCCAGAGAGAGGAAGTTGATGCTTCGCTTGCGATGGCCAGTTCATCTACGTTTTGTCTTCCGGACCCAGAGCGGTATGATGGAGATCCATCGCGATACTCCAGCTTCCTCATCCAGTGTAGTCTCTGTTTTGAGACCCAGCCACGTGTCTTCCCCAGAGCTCGCATTGCTTACATCGTCTCACTGCTGTCTGGCCAGGTGCTCGCCTAGGCGATGGCGGTGTGGAACCACAGCCCAGCACTCTGTACCATCCTCAAGACCTTCACATCTGAGTTCAAGTGTGTGTTTGATCTCCCCGTTCAGGGTTGAGAGGCAGGCGCCCGACTGCTCCATCTGTGACAGGAACTCGGTCAGTTGTGGAGTACTCTGTTAAATTCTGGACACTGGCTGCTGAAACAGGCTGGAGCCTGAAGGCGCTTATAGTACATTTCCACCACGGGCTGACTGAGACAACCAAAGATGAACTAGCTTCTCAGGAGCTTGGAGAGGACCTCAAGACCCTCATCACGATGGCCATACGTGTAGACAACCAGCTTTGGGAGCGCCGCTTTCGCTCCTCTGCTCCATGATCAACCTGGGATGAACCTCATTACTTCCTCTGACCCGTCCGGCATCCATCCTCAACCCTGAGGAACTGATGCAGTTGGGGCAGACCCGACTGTCCACTGAAGAGCGTGATCGCAGACTCTGGGAGGGCCTCTGTCTCTACTGTGGATAATCTGGACATTGGCATTTGGGAAATCCCCACTGGCTGGGAAACACACCCTCCCATCAGGCATTCGGGGAGCATTAACGGGAGTCATACAGGGAAACCCCAGCTGTGTAGACTCTCTCACCATCTCTGTCTGCGTGTCTTGGTCAATGGGGGAGACGACCTTGCAGGCTTTCATGGCAATTTTCTTGACACTGAGCTGGCTCAGGGTCTGCATATTCCATTGCAAAAGCTGCAGGAGAGACTTCACATTCAGGCCCTAGATGGACGCCTCCTTGGCATGGGTGAGGTAAGCCGTCGAACATTCCGCTTATGTTGGAGATCAGGTCGCACAGCGAACAGATCCAGTTTTTTGTTATTCAGTCCCTGCAAGTGCCCCTCGTCTTCGGATACCCTTGGCTACTGCTACACAATCCCCTGATATCGTGGTCTACCGAGCACATTCTCCAATGGAGAACTGATTGTTTGACCCGCTGTTTCCTGCCAGATGATTGCGCTGACATTCCCCAGGAAGTACTTTCAGACAAAATGGATCTATTCAGGTTACCGCCAGAGTATCACAATTTACGTCTATGTTTTAGCAAGTGGAAAGCAAGTACACTGCCACCTCACTGCCCATATGACTGCACAATCGACCTGCTTCCTAGCACAATGCCTCCACGCAGCTGTCTCTACTCCCTCTCCCATCCCGAGCAGGCGGCTATGGAAAACTACATTTCCCAGGCTCACCGTAGCAGGCAGATTTGGCAATCTGGTGGCTGCTGGGTTTTTCTTTGTGAAGAAGAAGGATGGTGGACTCCGGCCGTGCATTGACTACTGGGGCCTCAGCAGAATTATGGTAAAGAACCGATACCCACTACCCCTTATGAACACTGTGATCAAATTGCTATGTGGCAGTACCGTGTTTTCTAAACTTGATCTGCCTAGTGCATACAACCCGGTGCAGATGCATGAGGGGGATGAATGGAAGACGACTTTTATTACCCTGAATGGTTTATACGAATATCTTGTTATGCCTTTCTGCCTTTCCAACAGTCCAACATGCCAAATTTCATCTCCTCCAACCCACGCATCTGGAGCCGATAACCTGATGTGGGCTGAACTGACCCATAATACTCACAAGACCACTGCCACAGGGATGTCACTATTCAAGTGCGTGTACGGATTCTCTTCCCCCTTCTTTCCAGCAAAGGAACCCGCTGTCAACACACCCTCAGCCTGTGTGGCTATGTGTCATTGTGGGTTAGTCTGGCACAGAGCTCGCGCTCCATCCAGCGGGTTAACGACTGCAACATACAGCAGACGAACAGGCATCATTGTCCAGCCAGGCTCTTCCTTCCCGGTGATCAGGTATGTCTATCTACCCGCAATCTCCCTTCCAGCTCAGAGTCGGCCAAGCTCAGATCCCGTTACATGGGCCTGTTCCGGGTTACCCGATGAGTCAACCCGGTCACCTAATGGCTGGCTCTTCCACCTTGCACCTTCCGACCCCAAAACATGCCACTTTGTATACACTTGGAAGAATGGCTGAGCAAAGAGATCCACTGTGGCTATCCCTGGCCTGTTTAAATATTGATCTTATGCCCCTTAGTACAGAGGAGAACAAGGTCATAGAGGAGACTCTATGCATGCTCACACCTTTCCATGAAGCTTCATTAGAAGTATCTGAGGAACGAAAGAGTGTCTGGATCCAAAGTCAACCCATCGGCGAAAATGTTGCATCAGGTATTACTATGGTAAGCTACAAACCTGACCACACAGACAGCAATGCAGCGGAACAAAAAAAAACCCTGATCAGATGTCTCTGAGGTAGTCTTTCTGATTTGGAATCAATAAATGTTACGACCATCGCAACAGTGCTGGATCCAAAATACAATAGATAAATATATAAATCCATATAAAATCAATGAGGCTATCAAATATCTTAAAGTCAAATCAGGACCCCAGATCCCACCCGATTAGCCTCTGACACATCATTTCCAGAAGAGCAACCTGGGAAACTCAAGTCAAGCTTTCAGATGTGTATCCAGCTTAGGCAAGTTATTTCTATGTTTGTTACTTTTGTGAATGATTATTAGCATGACAACTTGTATATTCAGTCAGGACATGTCCAGTGATTTGCAATGAGTAACAACAATGTCTTGCTATATTTCTTAGGTGATCTGTTTCACTTGCTTGATACTTCAGTTGAAAGCAGATTGAATTCAAATGCCACCACAGATGCATCAGTTGATGTCCAGAGGTATCTGGCAGAGACAAACATACTGAGAACACAGGATCCTCTGCAATACTGGTACACGCAAAGACATGTACCTGTGCCTGTACCAACCTGCACTAAAGATTTTGTGCACTCCAACCTCCTCTGTGCTTTGTGAATGGGTGCTCTCAATGGCAGGAGAAATAGCGTCAAAGAAAACAAATTGCTTTGGCCCCAACACTATATAAAAACTTGTTTCGAAATAAAAGTCAATAAATGTGCCCATCAATCACAGACAAGAACAAAAGTATTCACATTCACCCAAAGACTTTTATTTCCCAAATGATTCCCACAAAAAAATTCTCCATCTTTATTTCACATACTTTCCAATACACCATAAAAATGAAAAAATGACTGTTAGTAATAATATTTTACAACATATAGAAAGATATCACTGGAAGTTTATTATATGTTTATTATTTGAATCAAAAAACATTATCATCAGTAGATGAAAATAAGCACACGGACTGTTATTACTCCTTTACTGTCCACAGATCAGACTGAAAGACATTCGTTTAGTGAGGTGGGTGCATTCCATCCAGACTGGACTTCATGCCTGCTGTAACTTCTGTGTACCAGATGTCACTCTAATGATTTGACATTACTCTTTACTCGTCACAAAAAGAGGGAGAAATGTTATATGCTAGTGTGTAACATTACCAGCCACTGAGACAGACAGGTACACTGTGATTTGATGCCCCTGTAACACCGACATGATTCTGGTGCCCTGCAGGTTTGCGTGTTTTGGTGCCACAGGAACTAGTTCCTGTGGCACCAAAAGCTAGCTGGTCCGGAACCAGTAACCGCTGTAACAAAGTGCTGAGGGGTGGGCGTTAAGGTCTTTTAAAGTTTGATCTGAATTTCTGACAAAATCTTTGAACTGGGTAAAGATGCTGAACTGTCTTTGGATTAGGATGGCTGGATACCACTTTTTCATATCGAGAAAAGATCATTTCATCTATAAAATATCGGTTGTGATTTAGCCAATCAGCTTTTTGGTTCTGATTAAACAACTTCTAAGTCATTTGTATTCCATTTGAAATATACCCATCTAAAAATGCTCAAATTGGAAAACATATACTGCAATCCCTTACAAGAATTATTGCAAAATGAAATGCTGGTCTGGCAAAATGAAGCGAGGCTTGTATGTGCATTTCATTTTTTCCCTATAACTGTTCTAGTGTTTTTGGGTAGATCATAGGATTGACACATCCATACGTGAAAATGTATTGTCAAAGTTATGAATAATGCTTGAAAACAGAGGATGCAGTCCAATATGTCTCTTTTGTATTGCTGCTGGAGCAGGTCAGTGACATAGTTGCTACTTTGCCACGTCAAATTTGGCTCTGAAGGGGGTGGAAACACAGGCCAGTTTGTGGTAGGGTAGGTTCCTGCACCATCACCTTTTAGGTGGAAGAGAGGCATGAAGGAGCAGAGCTGGCTCACACAGTTGAGCAAGGTACTATGATCAAGCAGGATGCCACAGGCGACCTAAAATTCAGGATTGTCAATCTAACAGGGCTGACATGGGGACATGGGCGTGGTCACCAGGCGACAAAGTACACAATAAAGCACCAGGTACCAGCTGAGGAATGCGGCAATCAGGGCCAGCAAGAGGAAACAAGTTAACAAAGCCATGACAAATTGTCAAACGCAATGAGGAATTAGCTTTTGCTTGTACACATAACCAACAGTAATGCTACTGTATTTGAACAGTTGAGCAAAACCTAACGCACAGAGCTGTTTTCAAACTTAGGAGCATGGTCATTACTGTGTTACAGTGATGATGGCTTTACAGGTGGCAGCAAAACCCTGTCCCTCCAAATCAGCAACCTGAATCGTCAGTGTATACAGACGGTATTCCTGGAAAGAAAAGAACAGGTCACACATTTGTTCAGAATGAGAGACATCTTTGGTAAGGGAAAGGAAGACCCACCTACCTCCTTATCAAGTCCAGCATTATTCAGTCGGATCACCCCATTAGTAGGATTAATGGCAAACATGCTT
>JAACJT020002545.1:0-11837 GCA_009936485.2 Gymnarchus niloticus
CATCCCATCCAGGGTGTACCCCAGCCTTGTACCCTGTGATGGACTGGCATCCCATCCAGGGTGTACCCCAGCCTTGTGATCTGTGCTTCTTGTGATAGGGTCCAGACCTTCTGTGACCTTGTTCAGGATAAGCAGTTAGACGAGGTACAGATGTAATATAGTCACGTTTAGTCTACATTAGTAGAATGTCTGGACACATACAGGTCACGTTAACTGACGCAGCTGCTGTAAAACTGCACAGTAATTGGAAATTAACCGGCCCTAATTAAGGGCACAGACAACAAGTGTCTATAAGTGCAGTTAATCAAGCTCCAGGCAGGCATTAGATAAGTGGCCCCTGGACCACAGCTCCTGTGGCCATGGCTGAGAAGAGAGGCCTCATGGACACCAGATGAGATGTAGTCTTCTCTCATAAGTCTCTGACTTTCCCCCTCGTCAAGAATCACACGTTTCCCCAGTCAAAAAAATTTTGTGGAAAAAACAGGAAGCTGTTTCCAGTTGTAGGTAGTTTTGGATCTAACAACTTCTTTCTAATTAAATTAAAATCCTGGTTCTGTTTTCTGAGGAGAGAACGGTAATTATGTTGCTGCTTTTTGGTGCAGTTCAGGAACATTTTTAAGGGTAGCAGATACCAAGTAAATCTGTTTGGAGAGAAAATATCCTGAGAAAAGCTTGGATCTCTGTCAGCAAGCAGTGAGATGGTCCCCCTCCCCCCTTCCACAATTCCCCCCGAAAGCCTTCTCCCTGTCAGTCACACAAGCCCACCGGCAGAACTCTGATTCGCTCTCACTAACATGGCTTCTGACCTGACGTCAGGCTGCTTGCGCTGAAAAATGGTGTGAGCAGGACCACTTGACAAGTAGCGTGTCTGGGACAACAGCTCTCTGCTGTCTTATTTTTTAAATTTCGTATTTTGAAAACCAGGCCCAGTGTAAAACACACCTCCCGGCTGTCATTCAGCCCTCTGCTGTCAGTGCAGTGTACTTTTCCTCACAATCCTGAAGAACTGTTCCACAGCAACGGCACTGGGCAGCAGGAGGAGATTACGGTCCATGGTTTACAGTCTGCAATCCGGATAAACCCAGCACAACTGAAAACCTACAGATAGTAAACATTAATTTTGATCTTTTTTCAAGGTTAGGCTGAGTATGGCTTAAATTATGGTGTTAATTTTCAGAAGAAATTTAAAAAGTCCATTAAATATGGTTGAGCGATATTTAGCATGGCTGTTAAGCAATGTATCATCTGTGGCGAGAGCGTGTTCAAGTGTTTCAGTAGTGAACCTGCACCAACAAATGACTTGTGACAGATTTCTTCAGACAGATCTTTCTCAGTCACTTCCAAACTTGTTAGGTGTGCTAGATCCAACCAAAACTCATATGCTTTCACAAAGCTTCTGGACCATACCGCTTTCCCTGTGAGAATTCTTATTTTCCCACAGGAACCACCACGGTTCCGGTGGCGTTACGAAAGGGTCCCTGCCGATGCCTTTGGGCTCACTGACCACGAGCATTTAAACAGCGAGTTTACCTTCCAGATTAATCCGGTGACCTCTGGGCGTTTTTGAAGAACGACACACTTCATATCATTCTCTTTTCTGGATGAGAGTCGGCTCGTCTCCTTCTTTCATTCCTTGCTTTCTTTGAAGGACACGTAAAGAGAGAGAGATGTGCACTGGAGACAAGCCCTTAAATTGCTCTCGAGAAACAGCAGAGTGTTCGGCATGCAGAAGCATAGCTGTACCTCGCGGCGCTTACCCCAGAGCACTATGAGGATGTGAGAGAGCACAGAAAAACTACCCCCTGGTGCCCTCTCAATCCTCCGTGCTTCAGCAGTGAGAAGATGGTTTACAGCCTGTTAGCTGCCGTGATGCGTTTGTCGGGAAAGCCTCCGCGGGTGAGGCAGCCGCAGCAGATGAGTGGAGCTCCACGTTTGCAGGTCTGCAGTCTGCTGCTGGACTAACAAGGCCCGGGACTGGCCTGTCAGTGAGACTAGCGCAGATCAGGAAGGGCTAAAGACAGAATCCCAGCAGGCAAATGAAGCAGCAGCCCGAGGTGAGCCAGGCTGGTTGTGTGTCACTGTCAGCCGATGGCACAGAGACACAGTGGTGTGTTAACGGCACAAAGATTCCGCATGGGGTGAGTGTCCCTCCACCCCCATACTTTAAGTATATTAAGCTGCTGTTTAGCTCCAGTGCCCCATTCACACTTTGCTGTGACTGTGTGACACCTGAATTGAACTTTTGACATTCGGGTCAGTGGTGTGGTTCTGAACCTCTGAGTGATGACCTCTCACAGCTACATCATGAAGCAGTTATCTTCATTGCATCTCCAACAGGACAATAGGAGATTAATTTGTACCTGGCAAAATAAACGGTAAGATCACTGTACATTTGGAACACTGCCTTCCACTTCCATATCTACAGAAAAACACAAGAAAAACACAAGATTAAATGGGTTTAAATGATTATTTTTGAACATTGTTTATATGTCAAACCTACCTTCTACAAAGAATTAGAAAAACTGAAATCCTCATAATTACATCATTTCCTTAACTCAGAATGAGCCAGTAACAGGGCTCTTAATGATTCTCTGTCCGCAGGGAGAGTGAAAACATCATCTGCCCTGTTACACATACATAAAGATTGTTTTCATTCAACAAATGAATGCAGCACTGTTTTCTGAAGGGGACTGAAAAGTAAGCCATGTACTAGGTAAACCAGGAACAGCCATCAGCACAAGAAAAGAGAAAAACACCCAGAGGACGGCTCACAGGGACCAAAACTGATTCATACTGGAGTCTGACTGGACCACCCAGGAGCTTCACAGACACCAGCTGAAACCCAAGGAAACTGAGCCAAATGATGATTTCAACAACAGGCAGTCATTCCCAGCTAAAAGAGAAGCTTGTTGGATTAGCTCAATATTCTCCTCAGCAACCATTCAGTCACATCAACATTAATATGTATTATCTTTTATTTCAAGATGGTTTGGGTAAATGGATTTAGAAAGGAGTAAAGTAATTTTACAGCTAGATATAAAATAATTGCTAAATAGTTGTATGTTTTTATCGGGAACCTGAAGTCACATGTTGTGTAATTGTAATGGTATAAATATGTTTGCACATACAACCTGTTCTAAGTTCCTGTCTAAATTTGCACCTGAACAGGGCTATACATGTGTACAGGGAATTGTGGGTAACACTGTCACATGCATCTGCACCAGTGCTCCAGATTCCCATGGACTGACCAGGTTTTGGGTGTGTCCATGTTCCTTGTTTCCTTATTCTGTTTAATTGCCTTTCCTCTGATGTCCCTCGTGTGCCTCACTTGGAGGGTATTCCATCAAGTGGGCTTAACAAATCCTACAGTTAACCTAAACTCTGATTGTAGAATTTTGAGGGTGATTCGGGTAATGGACAAAAGCTGGAGATGGGCTTTCAGTTTCCTCCAATCAGAATTCAGGTTTAACTACAGGATTTGCTAAGCCTGCCTGATGGAATACCCCCCTGGTTCTTCTGTTACTTGAGCCTAGGTTCCCCTTCTTGTCTGGGTCAAGTGTTAATTTTGTTCAGTTCTTTCGTTTGGTTTCTGGCCATTCAGTTTATTGCTTAAGTTAGGATTGTCAGAGTCAGGGGCACTACCAGTCCTGTTTTTATTCTCTCTTGGCCGGGTGACCATAATGAGGCCAGAGGTAACCAGGAATAAGCAGGTGCTTCATTGTAGGTTCCCTTGCAAAGCTCTCCAATAGCTTATACATGTGTGTTTATGTTTTCCTTTTGTGCATGTTGCAGAAAAATCTGTGGGACGACGTTCTATATTTCTCTCAAAGTGTGTGACAGGAGGAAACAGTTCAGAGTCCAACGTGTGGGCAGTGGGTATTGTCATGGACACATATGAATGGAACTGGGTTCCCTTTGTCATTGTTCACTGTGTACCATTCCCGTCCTGCTGGTCTTCATGCACATCCTTGACTAATGGAGTACAGCATCTGAAATGGGTAGCATTTTATTTCAGATGTGAATTGAGCACAAACACCTTCACTGGTTTTCTCATTACAGCTACACACTGCTGCTTAGAGGCAAGCCCTTTGGGGTCTAAATGGTTGGGAGTATTCTGGCCTTTTCATGCGGTTGCATTATTGTCAGCCTCCAACCATCTCTGTAACAGCCTGGAAACTCAATACTGCCATCTTGAAGAAGGACCCATGTGACTTGAAATACTGGATCACGAGTTCACTAACTTTAGCACACTCGTAAGCTGGTGAGCTGTGGATAACTTGTTGGTATATCAAGGTCAGAAGTATTTATGTCAACTATGGAGTTGGTTTACTTAACTGAGACATCTTAATCATCACCCTAGGGCTTTACACCAAATAAGCTATCACCCATCAGCTGCGACAGAGTCCCACAGCTTAATCCACAGCTTCCTGAAAAATAGCAATTCCTACATGTGGCCAAGTGCCTGAATCAACAGAAGAGATCCTAAGGTAACTTCCTTGAGTGTGAATTTAGCCAGTTTAGCATCTCTCAGTTCTCCTGGCTCAGCCACCTTTCCCAGCATCTCCATGCTCTCTTGCCAGTGACAAGTCTTCACATGAGGAGGAGTGGCATGAAGTCAGCAAGGTCATGGAAGACACCAAGTGGTAGAAGATCTATAAAATTGGGAAGGGAAATAAGGTTTGTATGTTAAGAGGGATGAACCTGATGTACTGTTTAGGTTAATGTAGTCCTCTGTGAACAATGCTGACAGTTGTACTCTTTTAAATGGATCTTGTTCTTCTTTACAGTGACATCCTTCAGAACACATGGCTGTTTGATCACCTCAGTGGTGCCAGCAAACACATGAAGTGTCTCCCTAGCTCCTCGTTCTGAGGAGAGGAGCCATTTTTTATTTTAAATAAAGTTCTTTTGTGTATTAAGCATTTGAGCAAGTGTCTTTCTCTGAGTAAGTAGTAGGAAGGGACTTAATGTGACAGTTTTTAGCAAGTACTTCATAGTCTTGGAAAATTACTACTAAACCACTGCATGCTCAGACGGTATTTGTTTCACAATAAATCAACCCACAGTTGCAGCAGATTATTAGTGACAGAATGTTTTGTGTGGAACTTTCTACTGCCAGAATTGAAATGCTGTAGCAACAGAACAGGACATGAATTTAGATAAAGAATACATGGATGAAGGAGCGTAACAAAATTAACCGTTTACTCAAGTCTCCCACACCAACAGACATTCTAGCTGGCCAGGTACACTCACACGGGGTGGACAACAGACACTTAATAATCCAAACACACAGTACAATAACTAAACAGCACAACGTAATAACACACGACTCAGCTCGTGCTATTTATAACAAATATTAACCATTATTTACAAACCACTGACACTAACTGGCCCGGTGCAGTGCCACAATATTTTATAGAGTAGAGCGAGTTCTTCTTGTATAAAAAGCCCTCAAGACTCGTGGGATTTGGATGGAACCTTTTGTTGCTTTGGTTCGGAACACCAAGTATGGTTTCCTTAGCTAGTTCAATGCATTGCCTTAAACATATTCTTTATCACCTTGGTGATGGGATCATAACGGTATACATTTAGTAATTAATAGACCTCTAGGAAGAGAGGCAAGGGGGTATAATCAGTTGGTCTGTATATGGGTTTTGAAGTGTAGTACGAGAACTGGATTAGTGGCTGCTGTACTTGAGTAAAGAAATAAAGATTCCCCAGGATCCGTGGCTTAAGTGGTGTTCTGGAAGACACAAACAGCTTAGATCCAGAGTCAGCACGCAGGGAGGGTGATCCCATCACACTTCTGCTTTGGACATAGGTGAAGTAACCACTAACCTAAGGTGCATGTGTGAAGTATGAATAACAATCCTGACAAACTTGAACTCGACTTTGTACTGATATTCACGTGCAAAAACGGCTTTTGCCTTTTTATGTTGCGGCGGGTGTCATGTGCTCAAAGCAAACAAAGAGTTTACTTTATTAATTAAGCACCACGACGACGCGGTGGTGAGACTCTTAGATGAGACCCCAGCCAAGGCACCCCTTTAGCCACCTAGCATTTAGCTGTGGCGGACAGCAGCGTTTGACCTCAGTGTCGCACTCACAAATGCTCTAATAAAAGATGAGCGAACGTGAGGAAAAGGCAAAGAGAATACAGAGTGAAGTGTCCTTTTATTATCACCAGACGACACAGGTTGCTGGCGTGTGTGTATCCATAAGGTGTCTCTGAACGGTTTCGGGCCCCCCAGCCCCTCGGTCACCGGGCCGGATCACATGACAGCCCCGCATCCTGACTCGCCTCCCCGCCTGCCTCCGTACAGGCTCCTCATTGCTGGAGTAAGATGGCGGCGGAGAGGGATACTCCGGCGGCGGGGAGTGCGGGCCACGCCGACCTCAGGGAGGCAGAGGACGGCGACGACCTCTTCGTCAGCACGGCTTCCACGCTAGAGGTGAGGCGGCTCCGACTGCCGTCGCCCGTCGTCCGCCTGGAAACGCGGCACCGCTTGTCGGACGCCGCGGATGGCGGGTCCGGCCCCGGCTGGTGTTTGTCCTCAGCCTGGTGTCCTGCGGCTCCCGGTCGGGAAGGGGCGTGTGCGGCTTGCTGGTCGTAGCCGGGATATAAACGCATAAACCGGCAATCGGGGTTAGGCTTCGGGCGGATGGAGCCAGCTGTGCTCCCTGCTGGAGGACCAAGACTCAGGGTTTGTGGATTTAGCGGCGCTCCGGGGTTTGGTGGATCGGACCTGCGTGGTTTACCGCGGTCATGACCGCCTCTTCTGCTCTTCTCATTCCCTAAAGCGCCCTAGGAGAGGAGAGGAGAGGGGTCCGGAGCTCAGAAACTGCCTCCATGTGAGATATTTACGTGTACGACTGAAATGTCCTGCATTTCTGACGCTGTCATGATTGTACCGTGTCTGCTTACATGGAAGAAGCCGTCAGAAATGTGGACAGATACTGTCTTTAATTCTCCCATCAGTTAAGTGAGCTTCTCCAAAGGAAGCCCTCGAGGCTGGGTTTTAACCTGTCATGGCACTGGCGTACACCTGGATGCCTCAGTGCTCCATCACGTCTTCAGGATGGAGGCTGGAGTATCTTTTTGGGTTTACTGAGTGCAGCCCAGCCTAACCCCCTCATAACAGGCAGAAATGTTAACACCAGATGGGTCCATTTTACTGTGCCATGTTGTCGTCTTTGCCAGTGTTGTTTGACTGGTTAAACCACACAACTTTAGAGGGGGAAATGCGAATAACTTTGAATTGCCCTGCCTGACTTGTTTCACTGTGGGCTTGTGTGCTAGTTCTGCCTCAGGGCTTAAACACCGTAACGTTTTGGTAAAGCTCATGCCGCTTTAAAGAGCCAGCATGTTTGGATTTTCATTATATTTCTTAGCTTAATGCAGCTTTTTCGGTAGAGAAGTTCAGATGGAGGTTCTGCTTCTGGCTCCTGGAGCACCTCCAGTAACAGACGGTTGGCCCGTTTTGGTCTTTGCTTGATGGCTTGCTGTGTGTAACTGCATTTATATCATCCTGCACATTCACCCAGAACTTCCAGTTTGTCTTGTCAGATCTTTATACTTCTCACTCTATGGTCAATAAAATAGAAAAGGTGACATTGCTGGCAGAATGCAAATAGAACACAAGGCTGCCCTCCCAACGTTTGAACCCGGGACCCCTGTCTTCAGGTGACCATGTTTCTGCTGGTTCCTTTGGGTTTTGTGACCTGGCTATGCCCTGGTTTCTCTGTGGGCCCTGGGCTGCTCCTTGCCCTTCCTGGCACTCTGGTCACGCTTTCCTCTTGTGAGGACTTTACAGTTGGGTGTGTATTCGCTGAAAGACTGTGTCATGTGACCTGTCCTGGCTCGGTCTGTACATTAACTGCCCTGCCCTGCTCTTTCCTTATGCTGAACTACTGCAAGCTGGTTCATTAAATAAAAATACCTAGTAAAGTATTAATCTCTGTAACAGTTTGGAGCCTTTTAAAAGTTGCATGCTCTCAGGTAGCTGATATTAACATAAAAATGTTCAAATGGCCACGTGTGCATGGACATGAGATCATTTGTAATGTCTGTTAACACAGACGTTATTTTTTTTGGGTGAACTTTGCTTAATTTATCCATTCCTAACACCCCTGAGTAACCCCTACCAGCAGTCTCAAAATTTTGTTTGCTCGTCTTCACTAAACCTTCAAGTCCTTTCCTTTCTGATGTTGCATACTCTGTTTAAAAATGTGCTGAATGGTAACATTTCTTGTCCCCCACCCCTTCCTGTGATAAAACGTTTTAATCAGCAGTCACCAGATCTTCCATTCTTTATCGTTTTCTCCAATGGTAAAGCAGATGCTCACTGTCATGTGTGTCAGGTGACTCTCATTTTTCCAGTACGTAGAACAGTTGATCCACCCTGCATTTTAGTCCCTTGACAGCAGCACTTGGTCCTTGTGCCCCAGTAATTACCTGATGCAACCCCCCCCAAACGAACAATTTTCTTCTGTACTTTTAAACCTCGGTTTCAGTGGTAAAAATCTCAGGGATAAATGATTGTGAGTTGAGGAAACTTAGGTAGTGATGTTGGTAATATGTCTGCTAGGGAGGTAAGGCGGTGGCTGCTTTATGAGAAGTTCATAATGCATTTGCATTTTACTGAGAAGATGCAAATTTGACCCAGATCAGGTTTTTTGGACCTATTTAAGATAATCATGCACAGACTTATGGTGACAACTGTTTGGGGTCCCTGAAGCTTACACTGGTTATCCCACAGTCATCCCTCTCTATCTAGTGCCTTTCTCATTTCAGATTGCAGTAACATTTTCATTTTGCTTAATGAATATTTGCCTTCAGTATTTATACTGATTGTTGCGTGTTGATTTGTTAAAGATTGTGGGGATAGTGATGTCCGTGGTAAAGCATCTGCAGTCAGTTTTTCTGATCCCAAACAGTGGGTTAATAACACTGATGGATTATGTTCAGTGCCCTTGTGAGGTCAGCAGAACCGTCTTTGAAACTTGTGTAATGGGACATAAGTAGCAGATAAGTAGTAGCTGTGTGGGTGTCTGTTTCCCTTGCATTGTGGTGAACCTCAAGGGTTCACTCTTAGGGTGTTAAACACTTAAATGTCAAGAGTGTGAGTATTGTGATACAACTGATCCTGTTTATGTGCTTGTCCACTCTGTCTGATCCCAGTCCAGCCCCTCCTCTCCTGAACCGGCTAGCCTCCCTCCTGAAGATGTTGGCGCAAACTCCAATGGACCCAAACCTGCTGAGATGCTCCTCGATGATGACCAGGAGGACCTTTTTGCTGGTAATCATGTCGCCATGCTTTCATGGCCTGCTTAACTGTCTACTTGTGCTTCTCAGGAAGTCAGGACTGTTGCCCGAACACCAACCTACACTCACACACAGATGCACACCTGCTCGTCCCCTGGTGACCACAACTCGATTATTGGATTTGCAGATGACACCAGTGCACTTGGCGTAGTCCACACCAATGACAAATCTTCATACTGGCAGTTGGCCCCGTGACCTGAAACACCGCTGGGAGGCGAATGACTTTATCTTGAATCTTATTGAAACACAGGAGCTAATCCTGAACTTCAGGAAGTGAACCTCCATGCTGCAGCCTATTTGTGTCAAAGGCCCTGGGTTGAGGGTGCATTGTTCCTGCTTCAGACCACCTCAACTGATCAGTAAACCCCACTGCCATTGTCAGATGAGCTACAGCCTCTAAAAAGGCTGGTCAGAGGAAGCAGCCCTTGATCCACTGCTGTTGAGGACTGATACAGAGTGTCCTAACTTTTGACCCATAGGATGCTGGGTTACAAACCTAGGTGCTCCTGCTTTTTGGTGCCTGATGTTCTTTACTAAAGTGCCATAGGTAACACAGGGTCAGAAGGGAAATGACAAAACATACAATAAAGATTGTCAATGTAGAACAGATAATCAGCGGAGGTAAACATGATTGTATTATGATCAAGTTTTAGCTTTGCTGTGTGGCCTGCATGGGGTGTCTGATCTTCGGGGTGTCATTGACCTTTCCCATAGAGGCCACAGAGGAAGTGTCCCTTGACAGTCCAGAGAGGGAGCCCATCCTTTCTGATGGCCCGTCTCCCGCCATCACACCCGTGACCCCGACAGCTCTGATTGCTTCTCGGGTTGAGCCTAAGGTCATCACGGTCTCTGGCATGTTCGAGCGTTCCCTGGATGAGGTATGGAGCCCCCGTCCCCGGAAGACTTCTTACCCTTGTGCTAAAATGGCTCTGGAAGGACATTACCGTAACGTGTCAGTTTAAACCCAGGGAAAGACTTTTGTTGGCCAGGAAGTTAAACAGATTCGTATGGCTGTATTCAAAATGGTTGTTATCTCACTCGTAGTTCGCTATATAGAAACATTTATCTAGGTTGTGATATAGGCAATTAGTCAGCGAAACAAGTCGGTGGTTGACAAATACCGAATTCCCAGCTGCTCTGTTTTGTTAGCCTACCTTTGACAACAGACATTTTTGCAAACGCTAAAATACATCAACAACATAAATGGAATAACGGTGCAAATTTGAATACAGACGTAAGCATTCGTAATTTATTTTTCATAATTAATAAATGATTAGACTGCAGTGTCAACTCCAGCCCTTTCCCTGTGAAGTTGCCCTCTTGTGCTGTCTTGTTTGTATTACAGTCAGCTGAGAACAAGCATCACCTTCACATTACATTATGATATACAGGGAGCGTAGTAGTAGACGTTTAGACACTACGATTTACAGTGGTTATATTTCATTGTTTTTGCAATGACTCCCTGATTGGTTTAAATGTTCCTTTAGATTTGAATAACAGTAGTGCAAAATTATTTTGAAAAATGAACGGCTAAAAGTATAACTGATTAAATCCAGGGATGCCTAGTCTTACAGTTAGATGCTGTTTTTGCCCATTCAGTTTATTTATTCGTTAAGTGGGGACACCAGAGTAATGACAGATAAAATCCATAGCAATCAATATCAGTGGCGTAGTTGTCTCCCACAGGGATATGATTTTCATATTTCGTATATACCCTTGCGAAGACTGAATTACTTGGTTCAGCCTTCAGGATCTCAGGTGACGTGGATGAAAAGAGCTGGGTCTTGAATTTTCAGTTTTTAATGTGGGCTGGATGGAAGATGTCATCACGAATTCAACTTGAATTTCACTGAATGGATGGAGTGATTATTTTGCTAGTACTGAGACAGTGAGAGAGTCATTGTTTTGTGTGAAATTTGTCTTGCAGCTGGAGGAGGAAGCTGGTGGGGACTCCTTTGACATTCAGATTTCAGTGTCCGATCCAGAGAAAGTCGGTAAGTCCTGTCATGCAGCACTGTTCCGTGCTATTGTCCTCCCCTGTGTATCTTGTGTACTAAGAGGCCTACAAAACTGTGGTGAACTTTGACCCTGTTCTTTCTGGGTACCGGCTGCAGTGGGTTCAGAGGCCAGCTCAAGGCCAGGAAGGGTGAGGTACTCTGTGGTTGCGATCTCTTTGGCAGATGAGGAGTTGAGACATTTGGCTTTTTAGAAGTGTGTGGATGGGTTGTATATCATTTCTGTGAGGTGCTTTTTTATTTTCAAATAATCTAGCTTGTCAACATTCCCAGTTACCCACTGGGAATCCTATTGTGTCCATGGTCAGGGGTTTAAATCCCCACCCCTGGCTCTGTATGATGGTACTCTGGTTCAAGACATCTCGTTAGGTGAATTCTGGACGAACTGCACAACTCTCGCTGCCTCAGGAGAGCGGAAAGCATCCTAAAAGACTCCTCACACCCTGCTCATGATCTTTTCCAACTGCTGCCATCAGGCAAAAGATACAGGAGCATTA
>JAACJT020002546.1:0-11834 GCA_009936485.2 Gymnarchus niloticus
TTATATATTTCTCCTTATTTATTTTCATGTACATACCTCTCTGACACAGGGACTGCACTTAATTTCGTTGTACTCGTGACAATAAAGATATTCTGATTCTAGATTTGTTCTAGCACATCCAAAAGTTAGTCCTTTGGATTCAGATCTGGTCATGGGTGAGGCCAGTAAAGTACACTGAACTTATTCTCATGTATACAGTATATAGAAACAGTTTATGATGACGTGGTGCATTATCCTGCTGGAGGTAGACATTAGAAGATGGGTTAATTAGAGCCATAAAGGTCACATGGTCAGCAACAATACTCAGATAGAGTATGGAATTTAAACAATCCTTGAATGGTATTGCGGACCAATGTGTGCCCCATCTCATTACACCACCACCAGTCTAAACTCTTGACACATCCTAGGTTGGATCCATGGATTTATGCTGTTTATGGCTAATTCTGATCCTTCCCTCTGCATGCTGCAGCAGAATTTGAGTTTAATCAGACCAGGCTACATTTTTCCAATCTTCCACTGTCCAGTTTCAGTGGAGTGAGCCTATGCCCGCTGTCGCCTCATTTTTATACTGTTCTTAGCTGACAGGAGTGAAACTGGATGTGGTCTAGCCCAGCCACCTTGAGGTTCAATATGTTGTGTGTTCTGAGATGTTTTTCTGCTCAACGCTGTTGTAAAGAGTGGTTATTTGCGTTACTGTAGTCTTCCTGTCAGCTTAAACCAGTCTGGAGATTCCCCGCTGACCTCTCTTATCGGCTGATCTCAGTTTCCAGAATACTCAAACCACCTCATCTGGCACCAATAACCATATCCTGGTAAAAGTCCCTTAGATCACATTTTTTCCTCGTTATTTTTTTTTTTCGGCTGACTAGCAACTGAGGCTCTTGACCCCTGATTGCATGATTTTATGCAACAAGCTACTGTCATGTTTGGCTTATGACATATTTGCATTAACAAGCAAGTGTTCCATATTTTCTAAATAAAGAGCCTGGTAAGTTGGTAAGTGTGTGTGTATATATATATACGACTGAAAGGTGGGGAAAGCAACACTTGGTCCTTTAAATAGCAAGTTTTATTATAAACCCCTTCACAACGGCTCTTCTGATCAGTGCAGTGTTATTCCCTACCAGTGCCAGGATTAATTTGTTTTCCACTGAGGCTCATCAACTCTTAAATTTCATTTAAAAGTACAACACTTCACTGACACCGACAATATCAGTGGTGTTAGCATGGGAAGATGTGAGTGCCTGGCAACACCTGCCACATCAGTACCATGTGACAGGTTTTCACTGTTTGTTTCTGGGCACATTGTTCAGGAGAGCTGAGCCGCTTTTTCATCCAGAAATGTCATTACACTTGGGGACAAATTAATTACTATTGTTTGTTTGTGTAAATCTACATGAGAAAAACCCCTCAGAAAGTCACTTGTTCAATGTTTGTTTGAACATAACATTTCAATTTCAATTCATTTTTTATAGTGCCTTTCACAACACAGTTGCCCGAAGGCACTAAACAGAAGTGTATAATAATTACAATGTCACACCCCTGGTCCTTGTTCCCTGGCTCCTCCCATGTGTTCCTTGTTTTTGTCATTCCCTGTTCATGTTTTTGCGAGCGGCATGCTTCTTGCCTTGTTACTCATTGAACCTCCCTGGTCCCTGTGTTAATCAACACGGACTTCCTATGGTTTTGCCCTCTTGTATGACATACTCCCTGAGTTTTTATGGTTTACCTCTGTTCCGTTTAGGTCTTTCTGTGTCTCGCCTCTCTGGGCGTCCACCCAGCCCCGGGACCCCCTGGTTTGAGATCATATTATACTGTATATACAGAGGTTGACATAAATTGTACAAAAGTAGCACATCTTATCGCTCACCTAACTTGTAAATATTAAAGCTGTCTTGTGCTTTCAACTTCTGTAATGTACAACCGGTAGACATTTTGTGCTGTTATGACAAAAAACCCCCACGTTACAGTGATTTTGTGTACTTGTGTACCACTTATTTTAACCTCTGTGTGTGTATATATACACACAAACAATATATATAAATAACAATAAAACAAATACACTTGCAGAATGATGATGGGAACAGGATTGGATGGTTTAGTATCATATCAGATCTCAGTTTACAACTGAAAAAGGTAAGAACAGTAATGATTTCTCTGATCTGATTCCTTAAATGAGGTTATGCATGACATAATGAGTGAAGCACTCACTGCTTTTGTGTGTGTTGACTTGGTAAGACTGTACTTGATAATTCTTAGATTGCACAACAGCGTTTAGTTGGCGAACAAGCAATAGAGACGTTACTGAAATTAAAGACACTGGAGAATGTGCCCAATATTAATTATGTCATATCTACACTTCACTCAACCATGAAGCCAAGACGTTTGGGTTGCTGAATGGTAACCTTTTGTGTTCTGGTATAGCAGGTTTCATAGAGAGTTATGACCTACAAGTTTTTATTTATTATTATTTTTTTAATACCTAATACCTTTTTATCTCCAGTATCAACAAGATAACAAGAAATAGCAAGAAATGTCATACAAGCAAAAGTTAATAATAATTTGGATTCCAGTTGAGTTGCTTTTATGCCCAGTGTACAGCTGGACAGATTTATGACAATGCTGGTTACAGAAACTGGGTGTGCAGCCACTTCAGGCATCCAGTCCACTTTTCTCAGTATCTGTAAACAATTTGTTTTAACTGCCAGTCATGTCTAGTTGAGACTTGACCTGCCCAATCCTGTTCTTCCCAAGCCTGCAATCTAGTCAGCATAACAACATAAAATAATATTTCCTGATGGTTGTAGAAAATCAATCAAACCATGAGGTAACATTGAGCACTTTTTCTAAGTTCCCAAGTGTGGTACTGGTAAAGGATTATTATTGCAAGTCTTGACTTTTCTGTCCATCTCTCCTTTGGGAAGATCATCTCAAGTCCCACTTTAAGTTAATGTGAATGTAGTGAAAAACCTGCTTGGCTATGGTTCAGGCAAATGAGCGATAACATTTATGATCACAGTCTATCAGGGCACAACTTTCCATGTACAGTAGTGCTTATAATGCACATCTGGGTCACATTCCATGTCTGAACAGTTTTATCTCTGTAGAACATGCCTAGTAAACAGTCAAAGTTAATACAAGATTGGACATGAAATACCATCTACAGTATATGCTACTTGAACCTAAGTATGATTCATATATTTGCATCTGATGGAATACCAGTATATACAGTGCAGTAAATATGGCAGACAACACCAGAAACTTGAACACAATGAACAATAATACTGAAGGCTGAATGTAGAACTGCATAGGCTTACACATACGATAATGGATTTAAATGGGTCTTCTTTTTGCCTGCTGAGTGTCTCCCTACAGGATGCATGATGGTTTCAAAACAGTGCTTGAAGAAAGAGCGTGAAACATGAACTCCTTGCATCTGTTATGGAAGAAGTTTATGGAGAGTACTGTGTGGCTCAGGTAATTTAGCATGTAAATCTTACTAGTGAGGCTATGGCTAAAGCACCTTGTGAATAAAAAAACTTTTCCTGAACTGATGCAGTCAAATATCCTGCTGAAAAAAATGGAGGTTTAACAAAGTTGCTTGAGGCTGAATGAGTCAGCCAAGCAACTATCAATCCATTCTCCAACTGCTAACCCTATGTACGGTTGTGAAGGGACCTAGAGCCTATCTCATGCAGTTTAGGGCACACCCCAGACAGAGGGCCAACACATTGCAGGGCACAGTCACTCACACACCATGGGAAATTCAGACATGTCAGTTAGCCTACAATGCATGCATTTGGACTGTGGGAAGGAACCCACAATCCACAGGGAGAACATGAAAACTCCATACACATGTAGCAGAAGTGTGATTCAAACCCCCAGTCCTGGTGGTATGAGGCAGTAATACTCACCACTATGCCACCAGCCAAGCAAGTGAATGTATTCAAGTAACACGTAAAAGGGTATCTCGCTTGATTAAAATAACAATGCTGTGCTGAACTCCCCTTTATGACAAGCTCCTTTAGAACTTATTTTATTTGAACAATCACAGATATTAAGAAACACAGTACAATTAATAGCACCACTACTGAAACAGTAATACATAATATGTTCTATAAAGGGAAAGGAAAGAGCCATGGAGTACAGAGAAATATGGACGAACTCTATTCTGAGAGGGACAGCTGACCCCAGGCATGCAGCAGTCACACACTTGCTGTAGTGTCTTAGAGAGTGTGTAGGTGACTGCACAGTCTGCACAGCTGGAATTTCTGCACCACAGAATTGGTCCTGAAGCATTATCAAAAAAGTTTACATAACTCAGCTATAACTGGTTCACCTTGTACCCATTGTACAATAATCTTGAAAAAAATATATTAAAAAAAACATTAAAACGACACGTATAAAACTGAAAAATGACGATAGAATCTCCTCAGGATAATCCTCCCTGGTTTTAGTCTCGATAGATCATTTCTTCTGGTGAGAGCTTGCGCCAGGATTTCAACACTCTGTCAGGAAAGAGGAGAGACTTGGTGATCTCAGACTTAAACAGGTAAAGAACACATTGGACACACAAAACCTTAATACAGCTATCTCACTACATACAAGCCTAATGCCTGCATGGCAAAGTGAAACCTCAGCCACATACATACTCTGTGGGCGGTCAGCCTATGTTACATGTCTTTAGACTGTGAGAGGAAACCTGTAAAGCACAGGGAGAACACACAAGCTCCAAACAGAGCGTGGGGAGGGTGTGAACACTCAACCCTGAAGGTGTGATGTTACAGTGCTAACCACTGAGCCATCATGTTCCCAATGAAAAAGTTTTGTTCTGAAATTTAGTTGATTACTTACTTAAATTTCATTATATCTGGAAAACCGTAAAAGTTATTTAAAACAATGCTGTATAAAAATGTTCTGATCTCTTGTTCTTTGTTGTGTTTGTTGCATATCTCTGTTGTACCATTGTACCTATTAATACTTAGCAAATCAAAGTAGGTGAAATATTTAACAAACTCAAATTTAGCAAATAAGAAAAACGATAAACGCAAAGAAAAAATGAAGTGTAAATGACTACACTTACACTATTTTATGACATGTTGGTTTTCACAATGTGTAGAAAAAAATGTAATTTGTGAACTCCTTAATCCAGCACATGACAGTATGACTCACATTATGTAACAGTATTGCACCTATTTTGAAACTGTCTTAACTCATTGGCGGATAACATTACAAAATATATCTGTATTGGCCATAACAATACAGCAGGAAATTAGAAATAGAAAACTCACATATTAGAGGATGGAAAAACTGTCTCTTGCTGCTGTTGCTGCTGCTGCTGCTTGTTAAAATTCAATTTCCTTAGGAAGGCAGGAAGTTTGAGCTTGGGCCTAGAGCTCTGCGTGGAAGGCCTATTAAGAAATGAAAATGAAGAGGTGAGGTGCAAGGTTAGGTTTTGTCACCAAGATGTACAGCTCAAAATGCAGCATCTCACTGTGTAAGTGCACTACAGAATATAAAAAGAAAGAAACTGGCCAATCACTCCACAATAAGGCCTCTGTTTCTCTTAAACTCCAATAAAACTCTTTTTCTGACTTTTTTCAGATGTGAAAGTTTGTTCCTTCTTCATGTGTTCACATTTATTTCCACATGAATCACTGATGTGATTAAAAACATATGTAGTTTTTGGATTACCACATGTGAAATTCTGGGTGATTATTTTCCATACTTGAAAGTCTGTTCCTTCATGTTTTCATATTTATATTCGCATGTGGAAAGACATCTAACATGTGACTTCCTCACATGTGAAAAAATGTTTCCACATGTTTTTCATGTAATATTTCAAAACCTACACGTCTTTTTTTTTTTTCTGTAAGGACATGACCCAAACATTCAGAGTCAACACCAGGCCAGCATATGGTCAGAGGGAGCAGTCTTACATTTCCTCCTTTGGAGAATGTTCCATCTGTTTGTCAGGCTCTTCCTTATTTTCATCGGCATTGAACTCTTCTTCCTCCTCGTTATTACAGATCTGCTCCCATAGATTAGTATCCACCCATAGCGAGGTCTGCAACCCCATGGCTCCGTCCACACAAGTTATCCTCCGACACAATGGGCAGCACACAGTCAACAGACTGTCTTTGGGCTTGGCCATCAGCTCCAAGCAGGCTCCACAGAAGGTATGATCACAGTGCAGGACCCGGGGTACTCGCTCCTGCCGAGAATATGGCATGTAGCACACGCTGCATTCTGTGTCTTCGTGAAGTACCATCTCGTTAAGTGGCTGTAATCAGAAGAACAAGAAATTTAGACATTGTTGCACACTGTAATTTGGTGTGGCTCCATGTACCTGACTTTGAAGTATAGGAATTCTTACTCATGCAACACCAGCATAACTCAAGGTTAAAAGCCATAAGAAAATGAACATGGATATTAAGTCTGAATATTTGATTTAAATAGGTGGTCTTTAGGGGTCATGGTGACTCAGTGGTTATCACTATCACCTCATACCTCCAGCACTGATGGTTTGAATCCCAGCATTGTGTGTGTATGGAGTTTTGTGCGAGTTTCCTCCCACACTCCAAGGCTAACTGGTGTGGCTAAATTGCCCATAGTGTGTGACTGAGTCTGTGTTTGCCTTGTGATTGGTTGGCACCTTGTCCAGGATGTCCCCAGCCTTGTGCCCTACGGTTGCCTGTGATAGGTCTCCCCCTCCCACATGATCCTGAATATAATTAAGCAGTCAGGAAAATGGATGGATTTTGCATTTAATCGCAAAATAAGCTTGATGAAATAAAGAATGAGTTCATTCTCGTGTCAAAAACAGCATTATTGTGCTTTGGATTGACTATCACAATATGAAATGGCATTTCATTGAAATTAAATTTTGAGAATTGTTTCTCTTACAACAAAATGAATCGTTTTTGCATTTTATATTGAATATCACCTTTATAAACGTTTTAATCTCTGTAGGCAATAGGATAAAGGACTCCAAACGACATGTTCTTTTTCAGTATGAAAGATGTGCAATACTGTAGGACCTGCATTTAAAATATTGTTCCAGACTTTATACCCGAAATATATTAAGTTACAGGGGTCACATCGATGTGTATTTATGTGCTCTGCCATCTATTCATTACATTTACTTATCAATCACAACCACAAAATAGGTGTATGTTTTTAGAAATATAACTGGAGTTGTTTAATGCATATGTTCAGAATTAGTGCTCTTATAGTTTATTGCAGATGAATATCTTGCTTAAAAACACCGTAAATCTTATTAGCACTCGCCATATCGCATTCAGTATGATTGGTCTCCAGTACTGATAACAGACGTGAATTTAGATAAGTACGGCACGGGACATGTTCATACACTTCTTCACACATGTATAACTGAACCAATGGTTTTGGTTTTCCACCAACTTTCAAACCAGACCTACGCCCCTGGTATAAACTAATAACATGCTTCACAAGAGATTCGACTTATTTTAACAATTAACATAATATAATACTTTAAAATAACGGTTATAAAGTTTGAAATCGCAGTAATGCGTAAAAATGTAAAAACCAATTAATCAAGTACTCACCGTTAAATGTTTTTTTTTTCTTCAAATGGGATTCAATTTACAAAAGGCTTGAAGACGGAATGTAAATGGTTTTATGTTCGTAAATGGGATTTCAGGCTGAGAACCAAGAGGGTGTTGTTTTATGTCACTTCTTGTCAACAGTTCAGAAAGCAGGACTCCGCCCATTTCTTGTGTTGCTTAATTCTCAAAAGCAGGCAAATCAAAACCATGAACTTAGTCATAGTTTTGACGAAAATGCTCATTTGTTCGATCTTCTCCTTATTGCGAAAGGGATTACGTTGCTCTTGCCCCAAGGCTGCCGTGCACATCCCTTTGGACATTCATCCTAGCTGCACTTTGTCCTTACGTGGCCTCTTGACAGATGTATGCTGCTGTTGTTTTTGCCTCCCTGCACGTTTCACTAGACAAAAGTATCTGCTAAATACATAAATATAAATGGAAATTAATGTGCGCTATGTCTCCTGAACAAATGTGATTTTTTTATAACAATCGACGCTATGTTTTATTTGTCTGTTAAATTGTCAAGCTGCAGTAGTTGGAAGTGGCACTAATAGTGTTCATAAATTTTCGGTCTGGGCAAATGACGCTTGCTACCAGTTTTTCCACCTCTATAGTTCAAGACGGGGTTGTGTGTCATATTAATACAGGTTGAATTCGCACAATAAATCGCAAAATACAACGCTGCAAAAATTGCCCCAAATTACCCGAGTTCATAAATATATCTTTATCCCCAGCCGATGTTATGTTAGAATTGTCTTTTTTTCAGAACCGAAAATGCCATATGCTAGATATATTCCCGAGTTTACATTCGTGTGAGAATTATCTGAAGTTGTTACAATCCGCAGAATTCATTATGAGAAAGGACGTGTGTAAATAGTGGAAGCACAAACTATTTGTAAGTATAGCAAAATTACAGGTGTGCACAACACTATAGGAGAATTATGACATATCACAAGTAATGAACTACTGCACCAATAAAGCTCAATTAGAACGTTCTTTAAAACTTGAGAAACAGGTAAATCAAGTGTACCTGCGTCAGCTCCTGGGAAAGTTCCCAAAAAACATACATGTACACCCTATGAACGGCAAGCTTTGTATATTCTATGCCTATCCACCCAGGACTTTGTCATTGAAACAAGTCTTTATAATGATTCAGAACACAGTAGAATCCAATCACAACGTTTAATCATCAATACAGGGTCAAAACCAGAACAGGTAGGATTTCAAAAAAAAACAAAAACCATAATCATGGTTACAGGCAATAGAGCAATTCCAGGATAGAGCAATTCCAGGATAGAGAACAGAACCAGAACTGGAGACAGAAGAAGCCAAACAACCAAAGCCACCCACTAACAAACCCTCAAGCCCTAATGAATGACCACAGAAACCCAATACCTCACAAAGAGGCACCTGAACTGCAGGGCTTATGTAGGAGATTGAATAAGGCACTGCTGGAAACTGCTTAATGATAATGAACAAGGCTCAGCTGGTCAGCACTCAGGGGATGCTGGGTGTGGCAGGTTAGAGGTAGACTGGCTTGATGTGGGAGTGACAAATTAATCAAGAACTTCAATAATCATATTATTTGTTCAATCTAGTTGTATAGCGAGAACAGTAAAGTGATATATAGTGTAGTTGAAAATATATTTATTTTCCTTAATTACTCATACTGATTTAAATGTGGTATCTATTTGAAACAAAATGATTTTGGCCTTGTTTTCAATAATTTTGCACAACGTATTAAAAACATTCTCACAAACCTAAAATACCATAAGTTCATACATAAAAGCCAAAAATGAAAGCTTTTGTTGTTGTTGTTTAGTCACGCAGTCGTGTCCGACTCTTCGCGACTCCAAGGACCACAGCACGCCAGGCCGCCCTGTCCTCCACCGCCTCTTGGAGCCTGCCCAAACTTATGTTCATTGCTTCCACTACACTGTCTATCCATCTCATCTTCTGCCGTCCCCTCTTCCTTGTGCCTTCAACCTTTCCCAACATTAGCGTCTTCTCCAGTGACTCCTGTCTTCTCATTGTGTGCCCAAAATATTTGACCTTCATCTTCATTATTTGTCCTTCTAATGAACAGTCAGGATTGATTTCTTTTAATATAGATTGGTTTGATCTCTTTGCAATCCAAGGCACTCTCAAAAGTCTTCTCCAGCACCATAGCTCAAAGCAGGTACAGCATATACATCATTAAATTAACACAGAAGAGAATTTATTCAAAAATGAATGATTTGATGTATAATGCAAATTGCTTTTAAATAATTATATTGTAGTGTGGTTAAAGATAGCAATGTCAATGCTGGACTATAAAGGGGCTGTAGTTCGAGAACACAGAAATTAAAAACAGAAATTTTATAATAATTCGGTAATATCTGAGAACTGCTGGCTAAGATCGAGTTCCCCCTGCTGACAATAACTGCAGTTAACAAGTAAGATGGTACAATCAAATGTTTCTTTGCGGTGCTGTCATTTATATAATGTTATGTTAGCGTTACGTTTCCCCCCGAAAAACGTGCAAAACATACTGCGTTGTTTTCAACAAGAAACAATTATATTACGTGAAATACCTAAATACTACGACGGAGTTTTAGGGCCACTATTAATAAAAATAAAAATATTAAACTTCGAGAATAAAGTCGTTATTTACGAGAATAAAGTCGTTCAAAATTGCGAAAGGGTTCGGAATCCTAAGTATGGAACGTCAATAACAGCCTATTACTTTTATGGGGGCGGGACCAAACTTGTGATTTGCTAATCGTTTGCGACCCGTTTTTTGGCCTAGCAGATGCAGGAAGTAGTTTGACCTGTCCAGAGAAGCTATGGAGGATGTAGGGGAGGTTAGTAGTTGGATACGCAGATTAGCTAAGCAAACACAAAGAGGTACTTTAAACCAAGTGGACCTCTTAATGGAGACTGAGAGTGTAATTGAAGCGCTTGGTAGAATAAGTGCACTTAGTGATACAGAAATCCACGAAGTTGTAACCATGTTGCGGGATTTAGAACACAGGCTTCATGCGGACACAGCAACCACTTCCAGTCGCACAGGTTGCCCACTCTGTACCATCTCACTAGATGGTCTCCATGCCCTCCTGATGTCTGGGGTGACATCAAAGCAGATTGAGGGTTATTTGGAGTTGGTCCCGCCCCCCTCAAAGTGATAGGCTGTTATTGACGTTCCATACTTAGGATTCCGAACCCTTTCGCAATTTTGAACTTTCCTCTCGTAAATAACGACTTTATTCTCGTAAATAACGACTTTATTCTCGTAAGTAATGACTTTATTCTCGTAAATGACGTTATTGTCGTAACGACTTTATTGTCGTAAATAATGACTTTATTCTCGTCAATAATGACTTTTCTCTCTTAAATACTGACATTATTCTCGAAGTTTAATATTTTTATTTTTATTAATAGTGGTCCTAAAACTCCTCCGTAAAATACCAAAGAATACCAAAACAACATATTTACAGTTGCAGAGACATTTCTGCTGTCTTTCTGCTGCACTGATGCAGATTTAGTACACGTCCACTCTTGTACATTCGTGAAGGATATTGCTTCTTTTCTCTTGGTGGACAGTACTCGATGAAAGTTAAACGAGTTAGCGGCATGATGTTATTTTAGCCACTAGATGCCACCAGAACACTACGCCGAGCTGTGCTCGGGCTTAACACTGCATCTGGTTACCCCGGCTTAGCAACCTTCGGAGTTATAGCCAAAGAGGTTAAAGTCACCAGATATAATCAGGGAAGAACTGAGAAATATAAAGAAACCCTGTTTCATTGTGGTATAGTCGAATCAAGATTCATAAACGAAAGTGCAAAGGGCTCGTCCGGGATTTGAACCCGGGACCTCTCGCACCCAAAGCGAGAATCATACCCCTAGACCAACGAGCCAACCGTTTTCCGCGTTTTCTGCAGGCTTTTTCAGTTGAGCAATGTTTATATTGCTATTCCTACTATTTATTTCAATGTTTGACTTTCACCTTGGTCGTGTTCATGTCTTCAATGCACTTGTCAGGAAGTAAATCTCAAGGAACGTAATGTTTCGTTGGGTGGAAGAATTTTTCTACATACTCTAAGTCTGCTTAAGAGGTCAAATATCATCGGGATGGCTGGCCGTCGAAACAGGTGATGGCATACTGATTTAGCATATGCTATCTTGCTTTATCTTGGCAAATAGAGGGGGAAGAAGTGGAAGTAGTGTTAGATTTTATTTTCCTGGGTTCAAAAATCACTGCAGACG
>JAACJT020002547.1:0-11834 GCA_009936485.2 Gymnarchus niloticus
AAAAGCACCAGCAATGAAAGACAACCACGATCTGAGGCCATGAGCAGGTCATTAGTTACTTTCACTAGTGCAGTTTCAGTACTGTGATATTGTCTAAACCCGGATTGGAACACTTCATTTATGCCTCTTCTCTGTAGTCCCACCGCAGCTATGAATATTAATACATTATGTCATGACACAGCATACAAACACCAACAAGCAGTAGAGAGGGCAGGTGGACCTTCAGAGGCAGCCCTCGTGACCCCAGAGAGAGTCACATGGGTCATCATTACAGGAACATCCCCTATACATCAGTGTGCTGTATATCTGTTTCACTCTATTCAACAGTTCTGGGGATCTGATGTTCCTGAAGCTGGGCAGTTATTCACTTAAAGCCTCAGCAGAATCAGGCAGCCAGAGTCATGGGGACCATATTGCATGATGCGGCGCTCCACGAAAAACACAGCGTGTCTAACGGAATACCACATCCAGGACAAACATGAAATACAGCAAACCAACAATCACCCCAGAGATTATACCATCCTTATGTTGTATGTAGTTTTGGCCATTATTATCTAAAAATACAGCATCACCCTGTGACCCTGACCAGTTAGAAGATGGATGGATGGATGGATGGACGGACGGACGGATGGACAACAGTACCTACATTCATATATGAGAATATCTGAAGAATTTTAGATGGAGGTATGAGGGAAATTCATGTGATAAGCCCATCCATTCACACTGCCTGGACGCAGAAGCATCTTGTGATAAGCCCATCCATTCACATTGCCTGTGTCTTATTACCAGTCATGTAACAATGAGAACTGCTATTGGTTCTCAGCCCCTGCAAATGCACCCAAACCCAGAGGACTGACCCCACGATAAACTGCAGCCCATCCCAAAGCCCAAAACCTGCTGTGGATTCTTATTCTGTTCCTTTGCATTGTTTTATTTCCACTCCAGTAGCACAATAATGTCCCAGTTACCTTCTCTTGTCTCCATGTTAGATGCTCACCATCCTGGACGTATGAATCCATACTATAACTGACTGTGATTGTGAGACGAAGAAGGAGCGCAGGACTGTAGGAATTTTTGGGTGCATCCAACAGGGGATTCAGGCTAGGTGATCCAATAGAGCGTTTATTGCATTCCAGTACCAATACACTCATAAAAGCTGAACAAAGCTGATGGGTACCTAGAGACATTGGTGTCTTCTCACCAGGTTCTTTGGTTGTAGCATTCATGAATAGGCTGAGTCAGACGTGGAAACTGCTTTCACCTCATCATGATCCAGCACCAGTCCAAATGTTTGTGAGAGCAACAAATGTGTCAAAGTGGTATTCTTACGGCCTGTCTCTCTCTGGAAACACAGGTGGCCATGTCACCAAATGGTTTTCATTTATTTAGGTTCAGGGTCTATTCAAATGGCTCTGACACATCCATCACCATGCTAACAGGTGTTGCTGAGGTGATAGGAGTGAAACAATGTAATTGACCTACCAAGTCATCTTCTGTGTTGTAGTATAGTTGCTTTGAGGTCCTGATGGTATTGAATATTAGAACTGTCTGACAGACTTAATTCATTGGTAACTCCAGGATTAAAGTCTCTATTTGTGTAAGCTTTGGATCTAGCCCATTTCATTAAATTTCACTAAAGACTGTAGTGCTCCTGGTGAGCTAAAGGCTTTGAGGCTCCTGTTAAAACCATTTTCCCCTGATGTTCTCCTATAACTGATGAGAGATTAAACTTTTGTTTTCTATGATAAATGTAAATCTTAACTAGTCCATAACACAACGTAAAATGTAAGCAACAACATAATTTTACAAAATGATACCATTAAATCAGACTAATGATGTTCCTTTAACTAATGCAAAAGGAAAAATACAAAATCACCAAGTATTTATACCTTCTTGTTTTGCACTGAAGTCTCATTTCTTAGAATTTTCAAGCATAAGGGGACTCTGTTTTTTCCTTTAGCTGGCAGGGGGTTTGGGTAAGCCCCTCAGACTGTCACCCCCATTACTACTGAAGAGGACTTTCCCAGTTTGATCAGTTAAAGCTGTGAGTCACAGGTACACAGTAAGATGGCTGCAGAGCCGGTACAGTCACGAAAAATTAGCTATGGGACAAATGAGGTTTCGAGACCTGTGATAGGTGGGAGTATCCTGAACTATCAATCACTATGAAGGATAGCACTGAATAGATAGGAGGAGTCTATAGAGACAGTAAAGGGGTGCAGGGGATTACAGGGGTGACCCAATACCCTTACACTATCCCTAAAGTTCTCCTGTGGGTGGGGTGGGGAGCTGGATTCTTCCTGGTCACTCCCTGTCAAATGTCCCAGTTGGAGAACCCTATGTGGTACTAAAGCATTTTTTTCTCCATAATCGGTTACAGTGTTAAGGATGTCTGAGGCACCATCCAACCAAACATTAATAACCTTTACTTAAATTAAACAGGGTAGAATTGCTTAAATGCAGAAAACTAGGCCTGTTTCTGTGTATATTCTAAAGGATAACATAATGTTAACTGTGTTCTGACAAGCCTTCACCAACCTTAATATTTTTCCACAGCATTAGTTAGGCTATTTATTTCTCTTAATCTGCCACAATAATGAAATCAATAATTCTGTTAAATTCACAGGACATCATCAAAGCATACAATGTAATTGTAGAGTCAACTCAGACCTATTCTACTGGCTGTATACACAACAGAAAAATTCAGTGACCCACATTTTAAAGAGCAGAACAGAATTTGAGAATAGCACCTTTTGTTAAGAAGGTAGTAAATGATGGCCCTACTGTACCCAAATCTACATCACAATGAGAAACTTATAGCTTTGCAAGATTTTCACATCTGACTAGTACTAGTAACTTCAAAGCCATGCAGAACCTCAGCTGTAGCTGAGTAGCTCTAATTGTATTAACACAGAACTGATCCACCCTGTGTATGTGTCACAGGAGCCCCTGATACTGGTTCTATTTCTTGTTTGTATTATTATGTCATTCATAATTGTTAATGGGATATAGGGTGATGACAACCAGAAAGCTATCGCAACATGCTCAGAGCAAAGTACCAGGCCACTGCAGGGTAAACAAACCACCCCAGTCCAGCTAAAAAACTGTACAAAAGTCTTTGGAGCCCCAGAGCAGAGTAAACCCACCGGAATCTACAGTAACTTACAACCCTGGTAGTGGCAGAGCACCATGCTGTCCATCCAAAAACAAAATAATCATCCAAATGCTGTACAACATCAAATGAATTCCAAAATTCAGTCGAAGGTCATTAAACGCCATCCATGTCCAGTAACAGAACGCAGTGTGCTCTTTATACCAAAAAGCCCCCCACTGGAAGATGGCTGAAAACTTACTTTAAGCTTTGAAATACATCAAGCAGGAAGGTGTAATCAGCACACAGCGACACAGTGGATAAACCCAAAGACCGTCTCCTTACACATGTGCCTTGTCTTTCCAAGCAAACACAGCATAATGTTCTCCAAAAATGGCATTCAGCCTCAGATAAATATATTCTGAACGATGGAGCACTGCACTTATTAACTTTAGGCTGACTCGTGTACGTACAAAATGAAATGGACTGGGACGACATCATAAGGCTACATGTTGAAAAGCGTTTCCAAATGTAATATATTATTAAACGTAATTTCAAAAATGACAATATTTTGGAAATGTTAAGGTGGGTGATAAGTGACCGTTAATTAGTTTAACACGGGCCGAGTCATTACGATGACAGCCGAAACACGTGAAAAACCAAGTCGAATATATCTGATCATAAAGAAACTGAGCCTCTACATGTATGTAAACGCAAATGTGATGGAAAATTCGATGGAAATATTCCTGGGTAATAAGAGGATTCAAAACCATCCCGAATGTGATACTTGTTGGTATAAACACATAAATAATTTAAGAAAAAAAAAAACAAGTATTCCCGTCCTCGGGCGATACATAATCAGACAGTCGGTACATGACTGTTTCTCTATCTCGGCTTAATTAATCCTCCCTACTCTTTGAAGTTCTCTCCAACTGCAAATGAAATCTGCAATCCTGCTGAGCAAACCGAGGTGAGTATGCAGTGGTGCGTTGCTGTTTGACCCTGGATCCATTGTGCAATCTGAGGCACAAAAAGGTCCATCATGGAAACAAAGCTGAAAGATGAGACCTTAAAATCAATGGAAATGTCTGGGTCAACAAAAACGCGCTTACACTTAGAAAAACTTCTCGGGGTCCAGAAAATGTTAATCATCATGCTGCTGATTAAATCACGTTTCCACATAGTTTTCATTTCGGTTTTGTTTGTCATATACAGCCACCCTTCTAACAACTTCATGCAGTACAGGGTCACGGAACATATTGCATGTAGGCCTACACAAATTATTGTTATTGTTGTTGTTGCTGTTATAGTTGACACGTTAAGATATTAGCAATGCTACGTGTACGCTGACAAACATCTTAAACACAACAGCTTTGAATATTAATATAAATCTAAGCAGAACAAAAAGCAGGATGTTTTAGGTTACCTGCCTGCATGTGTCTGATTTATCAAAATTCTGGACTGAGCAATGAATAGTATTTAAAGTATTAAGGAATCACCAGACAATTCACAGCACGCAGTCTGCTTGTTTTTACAGTTCACTGTTTTAAGTAATTATAGTTTCAGCTATAAACAATTAAGTACTGCATGGAGACAGACCTTTCCTAATGGAAGGAGACAGGGAGACTGAGGGAGTAATACCTGAATACTATAGATACTGCTGGGAGTAATATCTGAATACTATAGATACTACAGGGAGTAATATCTGAATACTACAGATATTGCCGGGAGTAATATCTGAATGCTATAGATACTGCCGGGAGTAATATCTGAATACTATAGATACTGCTGGGAGTAATACCTGAATACTATAGATACTGCAGGGAGTAATATCTGAATACTATAGCGCTGGATCTGGATGACAGTCGTTCGGTCAGTACTCCTATTGTCAGACCCAAAAAACTTCGTAAGACTTTTCTGGCTTGTTTCCGCTAATTTCAGGACCAGCGGGATAAACTGCAGTTAATCCACGGATCAGTCGAACGCTGAAAGCAACACAAATGAAAACACGTATGTTTTAGTTATGATCAAAGTCAAATTAAAAAGCAAAATAGATTGACATAAAGTCTTACTGTGAAGACGTAGAAAGTGTCTGTTGATGTTACGTTTATATAACAATATATTTCAGGAGATTGTACTCCGGTTTTCTTCGTTAAACCCCGACGTAACGTTTTACTCCTCAGAAAATACTCAGAATGTTAAACTTACAGAGAAGTTCAAAATCTCCTTTTCAAAAGGGTGGCATTAGCAGGACTGCAGGGCAGCAGTTCTAGTGTAACCTGCGCTGAGAGTGATAGGGGAGTCAAATCAAATTCGTCGCTCCTCCTATCCAACTTGGTCAGGATTAATGACCTGAAAACCTCATCGGCTTAATCCAGTGGGATAGCGATGTACTCTCGTTACATTACATAAAGGTTTATGGAGCGGAATCCGTGCCAGCTTGAAATGCAAACACGCAATGGACGCGACGTATTGTTTTACAGTGCACAGTACGCAGAAACCGTGCCATGTGGAAATGCAATGCACGAGAAGCATTGCTTGTCAGTGAGGTGACGTGAAAAGAACGTGACACAATGAAAGGCAAAACTATCATTTCATTGATTTTCATCTTGTTCAACTACCATCCAGAAAACAATTAGAAGGAATTACGTTGCACACAATTTAACAATGAAACTGTACCACATCACACTGAACTGCAATGGCCGTCTTTGCTCTGCAGCATCAGCTGGTTTTCATTTTCGAAAAGTACACGCTGAAATCGTGCCACCAGGAAATGTAATCACTGTCCAATCACAGCGCTCTAGCAATCGGGGGGCGTGGTCGCGAAAAACGGACTGAGACAATCGCTCAAGATCTAATCGATGAGACGACAGCTACTACACCCCAGCTATGCCCCTGTTAATAGGCTACTGCCTCACTTCAGAATGTCTTTTAGAGCAATATTTAGGCAAGAAATATCCTCTCTGCTCCAGTGGGTAGAAAGTAACACTATGAGCGAGGATTTTGTCAGTTTTGTCAGTAGAGTGGCTCCTAGAAGACTTGCAACAGGCGGTGGCTGTTACTGACCAAGATTTCCCAGACACCACAGTAGCTCTCATGTCTATTCTGGAGCAGTTCCTGCAAAGGCTGAGGAAAACCCATCTCTCACCACCCATCCTCACAACATTCTACAGAGGGACTATTGAGAGCATCCTGAGTAGCTGCATCGTCTGGTTTGGGAATTGCACCATCACGGATTGCAAGACCTTTCAGCGGATAGTGAGGACAGCTGAGAAGATCATTAGAGTCTCTCTTCCCTCCATCACGAACATTTACATCACACACCGCATCTGAAAAGCCACCAGCATTGTGGATGATCCAACACACCCCTCACACACACTCTTCACCCTCCTGCCGTCTGGAAAAAGGCACCAAAGCATTCGGGCCTTAACTACCAGATTGCGCAACAGTTTCATCCCTCAAGCCATAAGACTCTTAAACACTCAGGGAACAAACTGATACCACACACACTCTCACTTGTCTCAATCATATATTTATTATTATACTGTTACCTTCTTCATGCTCCCAAGTGTCATGTCTTCATCTGCTCTATGTTAACTAATTATACTGTCATCTTTGCACAGCCTGCTACTTTTGCATTGTAAATATCAATTGTAAATGATCACTCCCTGCTACTTTTGTATATTTCACAACTGTACTGGTTGGCACTGCACTATCATAGTCTGTACCACTGTCTTGCCTTGCACAGTTTGCAATGTTTGCACACATGCACTTTATGTTGTTATGTGTAGTTTTTTGTAGTCCTGTGCCCTCTGTAGCACCGTGGTCCTGGAGGAACGTTGTTTTGTTTCACTATGTACTGTACTAACTTTATGTGGTTGAAATGACAATAAAAAGGTACTTGAGTAATTAGAACAAAGGGACCACAAACATTGAAACAAGTGTCCTTTTTACACAACTAACAAATATACTAAGGATTTGTGAATATGACCTTCAATGTTTCTGTGTTTCGAAAGGCAATTCATATTCACATTACAGTTTACGCATTCACATTTTGTCACACCCTCTTTCTGTTCCTTTCAAAGTGAAAAAATAAACTTTTTAGAAGACATATACAAGAAAATTATGTTGGTTGATTCAATAGTAATACAAAAGATAAAATACCACATTTCTTAAAAAAATTCTTGACGTTCCTTCGTGCGTCTAATCAAAAAACGAAATAATTCAATTCTATATATGAGGTCTAGATATTGCAAGGATCCTTCAAGAACAGATTATTATTACAAGTGCTCTAAAATATCCCGTTACAACTCCTAATTGAGACAAAACATTTTACCCCGTTATGTCACCGCATGGTTTAGAGATATAACAGATGCAAGACGGCCTATTTACACACACACACACACACACACACACACACACTAATTACTTTAAAATTCTACTCAAAATCCAGCTTAGCTTAAACAGGTTTATTAAGGGTGAAACGTGGCAAGGGTATTTCAAATATTGTTTTCAACTACTTGTTTCACCGTTAACGATGTACAACGGTATGACTAGCCGAAATAAATACTGATTGAAATAACTCCTTTATCTGCAGGGTTACACGTAGATGAAGTGTTAAGTGAACGACTACTCTGGTCTCTACTTTTAGGGCTGCTTTTTTATCGATGCTCTCTGCAGTATCTTATAATGTCTTTGAAGCGGTATTTTAAAAGGTAGCATAGCGCAAGAAACCAGGTAAGACTAGAGGTTAGCGTGATTTTTCGCCACGTCATCAGTTAATAGACGGTACTTATTATTTTTATTTTCTCCATATCGATAGGATAGCAAGCTGACGGCCAGGAAGATCGAAGACGAAAGACTTCCTATGTACAGCGTTGGCTTGTGCTAACTAGCTTAGTTGCCTGTGTACGTTTTAAAGCACTTCTGCAACGTTACGAGCAAACAGGCTTGCGCAGTCAATTTATGTGGGAAAAACGAATAAAATAGTCGTCTATGTGTTTATTATTTCCTGCGCTGCTTGTCAGTCGTTCTCAGTTTAAGACGGTGTAGACTCTGGAGAGCGGACTGTAGCCGACATGTATGATGCTTCGTATATGAGACACCTTTTCAGGACGCCGAGGTCACCGGCAATACTGATTTGTTACCTGCCTGCTGCTTAGGGCAGGGGTGGGCAACTCCGGTCCTGGGGGGCCGCTGTGGGTGCAGGTTTTTTTTCTATCCAATTCCTGTTTTAAAGGACCGGAGTTGCCCACCCCTGGTTTAGGGCCTTACCACTGCAGTCAAGCCCTACGGTGGACCTGCTGAAATCACTGGGAAACTGTATGATCAGCGTGCCACCTACATTTCGGAATCGTACGTTTGTCGATGTAGTCATTGGCTTGGTTGTCATGGGTTTCAAAATGTTTCTGATTTTTCCCCAAAAATGTAGCGTTTATCCATGAAGACTCGAGTACCTACATGGGATTCATTATTAGTAGTAATCGTTTTCTTCAGTACCTGGTAACCGTGGTAACACTTGGTAAACACCGCATATACAGAAATGAAGCTTCGCAAATGGCCAAGATTTAAAATTTGGAGTTACAGAATGCAGCTGCTTAATTTACTTAGAATATTCTATTTTGGTTAAAAAAAAAAAAGAGAGAGACAGCCACGCAACAACCAGCTGCGTTATCCGTCTGCTATTTTACAGCCAGAGCGTACTGCATGGAGCTGAATCGTAATCCTACTCACACACAAGTATAGCGTAATATGGTTGGTGGTTATGGCCGAAATATATGTGACATCACCCTTTGTTCAGCTACTGCCTAATCGGTCAAGGCAAGGGTTTTTTCAGCCGAAGCTCCATGATTCCTTGGGAAAGGATATAATTGGTGTGAATTTTGTCTCATGTTTACAGAACACCATCACTGTGATGGGAAGAGAATTAATTGTCAAAACCAGAGCAAAGGGAACTCGACACCCTCTCCCTGAAGTCCGGCTCACTTTTAATTCCTCTTGTCCTCGTCCTTCTCTCGGCAAGTATAAGGAGCTGAGTCTGTGGCGTGTAGTTATTGGTAGTAGTGATGTGTCGGTCGCCAACGAGCCGGTGTTCCGGACCGAGAGCCATTATAATTTATTACAAGGCAAGAAGTCTCCACGGCACGGGCAGGCACTCCATGCAAGTATTGCGTTGAGTCATCGTGTGCTGTAATATAGGGGTGTAGCCAGAAATGGACTTTGTGGGGGCTTCGAAAATTATGTCCGGGAATTTGTGCGATGCCAAGGGGATAGGGAGGATTTGGCGACAAGATAGCGTGGGAATGGCAACAAGACATTTGTGTGGGGGGGTGGGGACAAAGCGGACCCTGCGTTTGCGCGGGACATAATGCTAGGAAAGAAGAAGTTGTGTCAGAATTAAACGTTTATAGATAATCCATATAATAAGTATTTCCACAAACGACTTTTAAACAGTTTGCCAAATTATTTACGACGAGTGCTCTTTTGAATCATAAGCATTATGTTCCATTGCGTTTTTTTAAGAATGTAATTTTATTGAATATTGAGCCACGAGTTGCTCTCAATTCATATCATACAGAATGAAAATTATTTTAAAAAAATCATTAACCAAAATTTACTTTCCTTTATTGCACTTAGAGTACTAAAACCTTGATAATCAGAAGAAAATGTAAGACAAAAGTACATGTATCTCCAAAACCCACAAATGTCAACATGTAAAACATTAATCGCAACGTTTGGATTATTTTGTACTACAGTCCGATACAGCAGAATAAATTTAATAATTCGCTAAAATGTTTTTAACATTTTTGTTTTAGGAAATAATAATGGCATTAAAAGTATTACTTTGCTACGCTATCCATCCATCCACCCACCCTTAGCTATTAGTCCAGTACAGGATGATGGGGTGCATGAAGCAGACACCCAGGACAGGACGCCAGTCCATCACAGGACACACACACACACCAGGAAGTACAGAGGACACCCAGGACAGGATGCAAATTCATGATACAAAAAAAAATCATGATACAGCACACAAAATTCCTGTCCATGTACAAAATCATTTAGCTACAATAAACGTAACTGCAAAACTTCTTATATATACTGAATTAAAATGTTAGCCTGTATTACAATCAGAGGCGACTGCTCTAAGACTACAAGGGAAGCTCAGCCTCCTCTTAAAATGTCACGAAAAAAATCGTCAAAAATGTAGTTGTATTTACAAATGTACATTGCTATTACAAAGTGCCTGCTAAAACGTGTTCAACTTCATGACTAGTTCATTCAGAATTAGTAATAATTCCTTGCAGCTAACGTGATTTTTTTTTTCCATACATTCCCGTGGTAGTACGATTCTTATTAAACTCCACTGACGCGCACCTTCCCTGGACTTCAATAGGACTTCAGAATATGCTTTGTTTTCAGCGCAGCAAAGCAAGACGTTTATTGGATAAATGCTTCTAAACGTCATTTCCAGGGAAGCTCAGCTTCTCTGGGTGTAAAAGGGGCAGTGGGCTGGCCAGGACGCTGGGCTGCTGCATGATGATTGGAGGGAATGTCAGGGGGCGGGACTTATTTTTGATTGATAACGTTTTGACATCCGACCATTTCGGTCCCATGCTTAGGCAAGTGATTTCCTTAGACAAGCTGCTGTTCGTAGTCTGTTATTTGCTAGCGAAATAGCTCACTATTTTCATTTGTACATATCCTACTGTAAATATAAACACAAATATAGCGTTCTTGAGTTTGCGCCTTGTTTCAGTTTAGTTAAGTTCGTACGTTTATTTCAAACTATGTCGCGGGTGACAATAATTGACTAATTTTATGATGTAGGTCTAAAATGTGCTTCTGTTTGAAAGACCACCAGCTGCCACTGATTACAATGAATAATTACAAGTTTACAATCCTTAATTGTTATGTTATTAATTTTAATACGTTAAATTTTTTTCCCTGTATCTAAAAAGCTGGGCAGGAAACCAAAGCTGCACATTAGTAGACTGCCTGAAGCAGCTGCTAATTCTGAAATAGACCGGTAGGGACACCGCAGGTGTAACACCCTGTAAAAGGGGAAATGTAAATAAAGACTCTCAGACACGATGCTCTCTCCGTAGCAACGTCACCGAGAATAACATTTATTTTCCAAAGCATCTACATATGTACGAAGTTATTTTCAAAACAATATTCCAACCATAATATGCATTTTATGTCCATCTAATTGTCAACTTCTAAATGTAGTTCTCTTTCATTTCACCAGTAAGCAGACATTAACATTTCTCGCTTTTCTTAAAATAAGTAAAAATCAAACGTGACAAGTAAGTATCAAAAGAATAGTCTATTAATCAGTAAACAAGCTTAATAAGTAAAAGTATTGCGTAACATTTTTGTCCCTTCATATTACTTATTCGTTATCATGGGTATTCACTTAAGAAATGAACACACAGGTGAATAAATACGAACCACACTCACGAACATAGCTAAACCCTAGTACTTCATGTGTGTCTTATTGGGCTCAACACGAGCAAAATACACATAACATGCGTCGAACTCGTGCCAACTTCATGCCGTTCTGTGCCAGGCGCCGGGGTGAGGTTTTAAGCTAGCTGCTTAGCAATATTGTGGTTGTTTAGTCACGCAGTCGTGTCCGACTCTTCGCGACTCCATGGACCACTGCACGCCAGGCTGCCCTGTCCTCCACCGCCTCTCGGAGCCTGCCCAAACTCATGTTCATTGTTTCCACTACACTGTC
>JAACJT020002548.1:0-11831 GCA_009936485.2 Gymnarchus niloticus
GCCCCAGCCGCCACCAACTTTATTCACTGTCTGCCCGATACATCTCAAAGCTGTGAGTCTTACTACACGTTGAGATGACATTTTGTCGTTGGAGTTGCTCGTCCCTGTTTTTCGGCACAATCAGAGCTGTGTGAAGGTCTCCACAGCCACCATGTGGTTCGATCCTCTGCTCTTTTCTGAGAAACCGATATTTCTGCCCCAGTAATCGCTTCCATTACTCCCTGACTCTCACACCATACAAAGGAGCAGCTCTTCTCCTTGATCTCCCAGGATGAGGTGAATGGCCGACTTTCCCCTACACTCCTCCGGTGTGGTGCCAAAAAACGAGCTAAGCACGATTAACCACGCTCCACGGTGATCTGCGAATCAGCCAATTAAAAGGCTTTGTTGTTCTCTCTGTGCATAGACGGGCAGGAGGGGGTGGGCGGGGACTGACAGACGGTGACGTGGGCGGACGGTCTGGATGTCTGCAGGTAGGAAGTGGGACACGCCTTGCCCTGCGGCGGCCCGCTGTGCAGGCATCAGTCACAGCCTTGTCGTCTCACATGCTGCCACGGCTCACAGATGACGAACACTGAAAATGTTCTGGCAGAGCTGTTGTCCGTCTTGCACTTATAGCATATTTCACATTCTATTTGATATGTTTCTTCAAAGACGCCAGTCCAACAGAAGTTCCCTTGCTTAGATCAGCAGCCTCCTTTTCCTCGGAGGTCCCAAGGATGGGCGTGGCCTGTCTGTCTGTACTGCAGCCAAGGTCCTTGAGCGCAGTTTTAACGCCACTACAGCCATATTCTCACTACGTTCGTCGCCAGCGATATGATGGGTTAATGGTCCTTCGGCCCTCTTAATTTATTTTATTTTTTAATTTTCGTTTTACTGTCCTTTTCATGTATCCCAACCATCTCATATTTAATTTTCTTTTACTGCCCTGTCCATTGTCAGGTATTAAATAGCTGGGCAAAACCAGCCAGTCAAAGAACTTTTATAACAGCCAGTGTTTTCTTGTGATGATCGTGGTGATAATTATTAATATGATTATTATTATTATTATTATTATTAATGTATTAGATAATAATAATAATAATAATAATAATGGATAATGACTTTATGTCAGTGTGTAGGTTGACTGTATTTCCTGCGATTAAGTTAAATTAGCGAGCAATGGCACTGTGATGCCCTGCACCGCAACACAGAGACGAGGGAGGACAACAGGACGAACGAGCATCCAACAAGACCTGAGAGTGTGAACATCCTGTTTCCCTGGCAACGGGACATTCCCCGCTGGCCCCGAGCAAACAGGAAGTGTGTGCGTGTACCTGCTGTAGTCCCTGGTTAGTAATGTTTACAGAGCTCCCGCCGTGCCCGTAATGGGACCAGGGGCCAATCACCAATCCTCCGGGTATTCTAATTTGACCTCCCTTCCTGCTGTGGACAGCGCTCAGCACGGAGTGAAATAATTCCATTGTTGTTAAAGGTTAGACCTTGGGCTAAACACCCCCCCAAAAAAAGAAAACTCCAATCAGCTTATTATCTCCCCACCTTTGGAATGAATGAAGGATTTGATGAGATGTGGACCTGCTGCACATTACAGACCCGTTGATCACGTTGTTTTGTGCCACAACCTGCAATTTCACAGTAATGGCCACCTGCATGGGCAGCTTGGAAGGGCTTCGATCCCCCATTTGTCACGTGGTATTGGAGGCTTCCGTGAGGGCGGCTGCTGTCGGAGACAGCTAGGGTCACATTCAGGCCATGGAGGTCCCTAAGCAGACAGAGGTGTCACGGGCGGGCCTGTCTCCTTCCATGACCCATTTGATTGGGTGTGTACGCGTGTGTGTGGTGTCCCAGAGTCTAGGCAGTCATCGCCGTCACACAGAGCAGATACGGGCGTCGGTGGAGGGTGTCCTCCGGGGGGGGCGGGGAGTCATTCCGCAGAGAGTGCAGTGTAGCCTGGGGCCGCCTGAAAGTGGCGTACGGGAGACGTGACATTCGCTCCGGCTCAGGAGCTGCGACTTCCTCCCACGATAATGCCAAACCGAGAGAGTGACACGTGATGCGAGCTAAATTTAAAGCGGCGGCTCATTCTGTAAACAAATCCCCGTTTTTATTAACGTCTGCTTTTTGCCAATTATGTATCACTAATTAAGCACCGGCTTTGTCTGCCTGTTACAGTCGCTGTCGGAAAAAAAAAAAGCTTTAACAGACGGGAGTTCGCTTATGCTGGTTTCCGTGAAATTCCTTAGGTGACAGACTTCTTGAAGCTAGCTCTGGGGTTTCTGTAGCTTCAGCTCCTTTGCTTCTTCTTTACAATGATGTCTGTCCTCCTCTCACCCGTCCATCCCGTCCAGCCATCCTGCACCCAGACCCCCTTTTTGACTGCCCCCTTGTCCTAATAAGAGGCTTCTGTCCCTACAGGTCAGCTTGTCGAACGACTCCAGCTGCGTGGAAGACATTCTACGGGTGAGTGACCCCCTCTTGCTGCCCCTTCCCCCACCCGTGCTAATTACACCTTCTTACTGCCAGCAGTCGTCTTCCCCACAGAAGGGGGCCCTGCTCAGGGAAGAGCAGGGTGACAATTGGGGACACCACATGGCCCAGAGCAGAGACTTGTGGGTGATGCTTGAACCGCTCACTGGCAGTTTTGAGGACACTGCAGGGTGTTGACTCGCCAGTGGTTTTGAGGGTCCCGTGGGGTGTTGGTGCCACCCGCCTGTTTATCAGCTGCAGACAGGACTGTTCATCTGGCCATTCAGATTCTACCTTCCAAGGAGTGAGGGGCATTTTAGCATGCGGGTGACATCTGGACTGGTGGACCATGCTCTTTTCTGTGACCTTGGCTTGTCCTTGCAACTGTTGTTCTTGCGGGGGGGGCATGGGGCCAGTGGGACTACTGGTGGCTTTTTTTTGGGGGGGGGGGGGGACATCAATATGGACCCTCCTCACCAAGCTGTGGGCCCACAACATCAGTCCGAGTGACTGGCTCTGGGAAATGACAAGGTGGCTGTCACCACCCTTGTCGTCTTCCAACACAGGGTGGTGACGGTTGCCAAGCAACACAGCATTTAGCCTCCAAATGGGACAAGCTTAGATCGTTAGACTCATGGCTGTAGTGCTGTGCTGTGTTCCACTAGACACAATAGACCACCAGGCTCCACGTACCAGTAGGGTACATGTGTGAGGCATCAGTGTCTGAACCACGGCCGCTGTGTTGACAAAATTCCTATCCCCCGAAAACCTCAATGATAAAGCTCCACAACACATGGCACGAGTTAAAAAATAGCCAAGAGTCACATTTTCCCAGCATGCCTGGTACCATGTCCAACCTGTGACTGCAGGCATGCCCCATTGCATTTTCATCAGTCGACAGAGCTGAGTTGAACCTGCATTGATTTTTTTCCAACGAATCGGCTTGGTTATGTTCAGTGGCTTTTGCTTTATGGTCTGTGAGTTTTCTGGAGCCATAACCACAGGGTCCCTGCATCCCCTTGAAAAAGAGACACTTTTCAAACTCCTTTCATCATTGGTATTGTTATCTACTTCTATTGCCCCTCATCAGCTGCCCCCTCGGTCAAACAGTGCTGAGCTGGGCTACACTACTGTCAGCCTCATATGACAACCCCCCCCCCCCCCCATGCTGTGGTGATCATTTTGACAGGCAGTTAAACACCTCCATGGGTAGTGGGGGAATGAACAGCCGGGAAAACCCAACCTCTGCAAGTGGACAAGCGTAAGTAGGTTCTTGGAAATCCGTGACACATTAGAGTCAGGGTGTGGGTGATTAATCAGGTACAGGGCTTCTCAGACCCCTTCCTGTGAGGATTTACATGCAGGCAGATGTCCCACCCCCTCATTATGGTGGATGCTTTCCACCCCACGCCAAGGCATTTGTCCTAAATTAGTTAGCTTCCGGGTCATGGATTGGCAGTTTCAATTTCCCACCGTCCTATAATGCCCAATGGGGTTGGACACTGAGCTTCTACGATTAACTGGAGTGTTATTGTTTCTTTATATGTGCCCCATGACTACATATACCTGTGTCACACTCATACCTGTCTGTCTCATCTCTTCACTGTTACACTCACACCTGCTCATTCCTTCTCCTCATATACCTACCTTAAAGGAGCAGAGGCATTGAAGCAGGCTGAACTAAAGCACTGAAATCTCTTGCCATTTAGTTTAAGCTTCCAAAGTGGTGTTAGTTGTTGCTAAAAAACTGAAGGGGCTAAGAGTTTGCTGCAACGCTGACAGGCTTGTCCACGTGGTGTTAGACTGAAATATAAGTTAACTTGTACAGCAGGGCAGCTGTGGTAAATTTAAATCTGCCCTGAGATTCACCTTCAGTATCTCCCGGGGGTTATTGTCTTTGGTAAGGAGTCCCACCCTGCTGTAAGTCTGACTAAGGCACCCTTATGAATGTTTATGTTCATTCCAGGACGGAGATGTTTCCAGCCCTCCAGCAAGTTACGTAAACTCTGTTCAGTACATATACACAGTGTGTCACTAGGGCAGAATGACCTACTGGTCTGTGTCCATAAAGAAGTTTCGGAAGAGTTCGTCAGAGTTAGTTCTTTTGGCCTGTCAAGTGATCTTGTCAGATTACTCTTCAGGACCTATTCCACCCCCTTCCCCCAGGTTCCTCATCCCCATTATTATTTTTTTAATCCAGTGTAATTAATCTTGAGTGTGAATGAGGTAAAAACGTGAAGGATGGCTTCAGCCTGTGATTATTCAAACACCATCGCTGGGGTTTACAGCCAAGCAGCTGCTTCTGTTGGCCCGTTCTGTTTGCCAAAGCTTGTTTAGATTGGGGGACACGCTCCGATGCCCTTAATGCGTTTCATTTGCCACCCAAGGCCAGTGAAGACGCACTCGGCCCCGCTGCTTCCAGAATAAGGTCAGGTGGAAAATTAGTGAGTTTATGAGAAGAAAAAGGCCCGCAGTGTGTGGGGTGGTAATTAGGGCATCTGGGAGTGTCACTCTTCACCCCTCGGTCACTGTAGGGTACTTATTCTGTGGGCAGATGGGAAGTCCCCCTGGCAAGCAAAAGTTCTGAGAAGACCTTACTAATGGCCCACTAGTTTCTGGGAAAACCTTACTGATGGCCCACTGGTATCTGAGGAGACCTTCCTGATGGTCAGACTGGTATCGGGGGAGACCTTACTAATGGCCCACTGGTATCTGAGGAGATCCTACTAATGGCCCACTAGTTTCTGGGAAAGCCTAACTGATGGTCCACTGGTATCTGGGCAGACTTTACTGATGGTCAGACTGGTATCTGGGGAGATCTTACTAATGGCCCACTGGTATCTGGGGAGACCTTACTGATGGCCCACTGGTTTCTGAGGAGACCTTATTGGTAACCATTGCATTTGTGTATAATTATGAAACTGGGTGCATTTACCTGTGTTCATTAGTTTGTGTTGATCTATAGATGACTGATTACTGTCTATTTATGCCCCCTAGGAGATGACCCATTCCTGGCCCCCTCCTTTGACTGCAATCCACACCCCAGGCAAAGCAGACCAGGGCAAGTTCTCCATCCCATCCAAGGTGAGCCCCTTTGGACCATGTCCCCGTGAGCTTACCCGCCCTGCTGTCTACCGTCATGCATGTCTCTGTGCTCCCATTTCACTTCAGTGTAGATAGTGCCCCTCCTCCATCTTGCACCTCTGACCCCGCCCACCTTCGGGTACAAGGTGGTCAGGGTCCTGTCTCTTTTCTGGAAGGCACCTTATGGTGTTTGCCTGGGACAAGGTGGCGTTCTTATAAGCATGTTTTTTCTGTAACAGTTACGTAACATCTGTTGGGTAGGGAAAGATCAGTGAACGTAATGGAATCATGACTGCCTCTGGTGTCTGTTCCTCTGAATTTCACTGTGATGTAATGTCCACGCCGATTCAATGGGGGGGGTTAATGTGTAGCACAGACTTGTTTGGTTAACGGACTGGCAAGCTGTCCTTTAAAGAAGAAATCATGTGGATGATTTTAAGTGTCACCCGCATGAGCGTCTTCCCGACTGGGGATGGTCACGGCATGCTGATGGCATCCAGCAGGCAGAGGATGTCAAGCCTCTGGAGCAGTAATGCATCACAGCAAACAGTGCATCTGATGGGACAAAAGCCATCACAGCATCACAACAACAAAGACCCCCCCAAAACTATTAGCGATTAGCGCATAAGATACGGACGATGTAGCGTGTGACTCATCAGAACGTCACCCAGCGTCTCCTCAACCGCCAAAGTCATCCTTACCTCCCGCTTCTCCTCCTTTTCTGGCTCAGTCCCTTCATTTGTGTCCTAATAGGGCTCAGGTTGAGTTTGTTAGCTTGATCCGACCGGTATTTTTAATAAGAAGCCATCCCTATAAATCCACGTTTAATGGTGTCGACTTTCCGGTGAGACAGCCCCGTCTCCGTCTGCATGGTGACACCTGATTTGTACTCTCTGTCTGAGATCAGTTAGCCCCAGAGGAATGGCTGTATGTTTTTTATTTGCCACTTGAATGACTGCAGTAAAACGCCACATGTATGATGACCAGCTGGCCCTTCTCTCCCCTCTGCCGCCTGTTTTTACTGTTTAGGATCCGCAGCATCTCACCTCAGGATACAATGGACAGAGTAAGTCTATTTTGGTTTTGCCTTTCCTATTTTTCCCCTTTTTCTGAAACATTAATTACGAAGACCGACAGGGGCTTATTGTTCTCCGTGGTGGAAATGTTAAACCGCGTGGCACTTGGTTAGTGACGCTAATTGACAGCGTGGCTCCGGGATAGCATGGGATCAATGCTGGCTGCGCTCTGACATTTCGACACGGCTTTCTGTTGCAGAGCGATGCAACATTGCCAGTAACAAGGCCCCCACCAAGGCTGTGCCACAAAAGTCGTGAGTATTCATTTTATTAATTACCTGCTATAGCGGGGCGGGGGGCACGGCAGTGGCACAGGGCATTCTCTACGGAGTAAGTTGCCTGGCACTGATGCCCATCCGTGGGAATGGTGCAAAAGGAAACCAACAAAACAGGGAAAGCTTCCCCTCTGGCTCACTCATAGCAGAAAAGCAGCTTACGAATCAAGTCACATGACAAAGTATATCAGTCAAAGACACATCTGGCCACCAGGGTGGTGTGTCCTTTGAGTGAGGCAGGAGCAGGAGTACAATCAGTTTGAGGTTCAAATACTAATATAAATACATGGAGATAGGAATTTTATTGATCCTGAAAGAAATTACAGCAGCAAATAAAAACAAACTGGATACATTAGGCGACAGTATAAAGAGTGCAAGAAATGACAGCAAAGTGAAAATATTTGGCTGTACAGAAGGAGAAATGTAAAATGAGTAAAGTGTAATCTGTTTAAGTCGATTTATTAAAAAACAAAAACACAGAATAACGATACTAGAACCTTCTGTGATCTGAATTAACGCCAGATTTTCCGTCAGAATCCAAAGAATGACGGAGATGGGAAGTGGTGTCATGGGAGAGTGGGGGCCACAGGCAAGCTCTGAAATCCTGACTACAGTTGGGGGGGTTTTTGCTCAGGGTCGATGGTGCGAGGAGAGGGTCATGGCATTCCTGTCACACGTCGTGGTATGGCCAGTTTTTACTCGGTGTGATTATGTTTTTGCTCCTGCATGACTCACAGTGTTTGGTTTATTCCTGTAAGACTCAGTAATTAGTATATTCCTGTAAGAGTCACAGGGATTGGTCTGTTTCTATAAAATTCACTGTGGTTGGTGTATTGCTATAAGACCCATAGTAATTTGAGTCTTCCTGTAAGACTCTCAGTGATTTGATCGTTCATGTAAGTCTCACATTTTTTGGTATGTTACTGTAAGAACCATAGTTATGGTTACCATTCTGTATGACTCATAGTGATTTTGTAGACTCTGATCAGGATACAGCCAATGGGACGTGGCCAGCCGGTAACCTCTGCCCGCTGTAGATAAATGCCAGTGCAGAGCCATCGAACAGAATGACGTCATTGCAAGCGGTTAGCTGGGTCGTGACAGAGGTGGAGTTCTCGTGTTAGCAGTTCATCTGAAGCAGTATGCCCCAACATACGCTCCAGGAAGCAGACGGATCGTCGAACATGGGAAAGAGAAAACATTCAACTCCGAGAGGTCAGGAATAATTAGCGGTCCGCAGCCCGAGTTTGAAGTGCAGCCGGGTCCGACAGCTTAGTGAGGTCTCCAGCATTTCCCCAGAGAGGTGCTCGGCTCCCCGCTCTAATGATGCCTTGTGCTTCCAGCTCAGTCGGGCCTCGATGCCTGATACGAACTCTCGGGCAACCTCCGGTAACCTTTTGCACTAGATTAGGATTCCTGACGCTGCCATGGCAACGGAACATTGGAAATGAGATCTTTGTCAAAAACGAGGCAAAGCGACGTCCATCCCTTTGTGTTCTCTCAGTGCCGAGTCAAATTAAGCTGAGAATTTTCGGCACCTTGGTCACACGGAGACTCGAGTAACACAGTGCCCCACTGAGAAGATTGTCGTGTTGAGAATTTTGCTATGGTGGGACTCACCAAACACCAAACCCACTAAATGTTAGGTGGAGCCGAGCAGAGAAATACGACATAGCAGATCATTCACAGGCACCATGGAACAGGCAATTTGTGAAATCTGGGAAACGCCCTACGACCAGAATTATCAGTGTTTCTACATGAGCAGGACCATTCTCCACCTTGCCGACACAACCCAGGCTTTCTCTTGGCTCAGGAGATAAAACAGCCCCCACTTTCACAGACACAAACAAACAGCAATGATTTTGGGCTTTCAGTGAGGAGACGTGCAAGGAAGACACCTTGAGTTAAGCCCTTAGGCATCAAAACGCACGGCAGGCCGGTTACTGTTCTCCACCAGATCCCGTCTGGTTTAACCCCCCCCACTGACATCAGGGATGAACTCTTCCTGCTGATAAGTTATCAGACCCCTTTCCCAGTCGCTGTGATCTCCACGCTGACTTGAAGTTTGGCTTAGAGGTGTTCACCGCAGGTGTGGACGTCAACACCCCCGTGTTCTTCACCCTAAAGTCCTCCGCTCCGTGCAAAAAAGCCCAGATTGAAATATTGATTTTTGTTCCATTGTCTTTGCTCGCATTATTAGGGTTATTTTAGTGTCTCAAGTTCCTGCCAGTCATTATCCACCTACTGTTTTCATTGCCTCCCAGGTGCATGACCTACATTGGCTATTTTTTTTCCACGGTTGGCTTTTGTGCCATTGGAGATTAGCATCCAGGGGTCCCTATGCCACGATTGTGACTCACCCATGGTTAACTGGACAGACAGTGTGTTCGGTCTTGGGCTTTCAGGGTGCTGGGCTAGTACAAACCTGACGTTCTACCCATTAGTATTGAAAGCGGGAGTTGGGGGGGGGGGGGCACAGTGTTGCCCCGGGCAACGGCTGCTGAAATACCATGTGAGTGCAGAAGCAGGCACATGCAGCACACAACAACATACGTGCGTGATTACATGGGTACTCACACTGGGTCTCCCTTTAGTGCAATTTATAATTTCTAATTTGGAAACCCAAAAACAAATGAAAGCCAAACCCAAAAATGTGTTTTGGTCCTTAAATTTTTTTAAAGGTATTTTAGTCACATAGTCCGTTCATTTATTTTCCTGTAAAATATCCCCACAAAGTTAAAGGAAAATATAACCTGTACTATTCAGGCATCACCACCCGCCTAACTGACAGATAAACACTGCTCTGTAATGCTTCTTGGGTAACTGAATCCTCTTCCTGAAACCATTTCAGCCAAATCCTTATATCTACTATTATGTTGTATTTTTTAACTTCACCGGTTTCAACTTTTCTAGAGAAATATTTGAAAGTACAGTAAAATGTCACCCAGTTAATATGATAATATAATTGGCGGAAACGTCGCATCCTGGGTGGGTGGGGGTGGCTGTGATTTCATCACACGAGATCCTCATGGTGCTTGAGTGTTGTGGACATAAACCAGCAGCATTCTGGGCCCGCGTGTGGCCAGTGACCATGCCACAGGCGGGACGTCTGAAGCCTCCCACTGATTTGGTTCATATATGGTTATTAATTTGTTCTAGGTATGTACTGTATATTTACTTGCATGAGACCATACCAGCATGGGGGGGCTTCTGCGATAATCACATTCACAGAAACACAGTCAAACAGCCCCCGCTTTTTGAACGGCTGCGTTTGACACGCCAATGACACCAACCTCACATTCGATGGCCGTCTGCATTGCTGGGAGAGTTGCAAAGCAGCTGGGAGTCTCTTTGAAGGTTTTGGTGCAACATGCTAGTGCCTGCAGGGCCAGCCTGACCCTCACGTCCAGGTTCATTTAGTGCTATGTTAGTCTGCCTGGCCAATTCTCTTTAGGCTAGAACCCACCTGGGTCTCCCACGGAGGGGTGTAGGTGCAGTGAGAGCCGTACCTGTTTGACGTTTCTGAGGATCGTCCACCGGGTGACCACATTGTTTAGACTTTGTGGGACGCCGTGCCTGATGTCTGCGTCAGCACAAGATAGAGAGCATTGCATGTTTACGCACTGCCTGTCCTTTTATTAAGCAACTGCACAGTCTGGGGTGGAGGGGCCACTATACACAGGGTGAACCCACCCTTAAAACATCCCGCTCCATATTTATGCCAGCCCCTCTCCCTGCCCCTTGTTTACAGAGAAAGAATAGGAATAAGCCACCTTTTAAAATATACTGCCTGCCCCATTTTTATATAGAATAACCCCCCCTCTAAAATGGCCTACCCCATGCTTTATGGATCACCATGGTAACTTCCTTGTTGTTTGATTATTCTATATCCTCTGAGGATCATATGGGCACAACAAGCGATATACCGAGTTCTCCAAAAAACACACGCAAGCAGCCATACACGTGTCCACCGGACAGTAGGCCTACTCATATTAAACACCACATGTCCGTGACACAGGTCCTGCTGGACACGTGTGAAACATTAGAAGGGTAATTACTAGAGCTTTGGCTCCGAGGCTCTGCCCAATCTGACATGGGGCACGACAGCTTATGTCATGGAAGCCTCTAAACTCTAACACATTTCTCTTGTTTATAAGGCCGCTTTATTGTTCCAGCTTTGGGGGGGAATGTCTCCCAGACCCCCTTACAACCCCGCTGCTTTACAGAGTCTGCCAGGCCTGGTCTCTCTGAGCAGAAACCCGTCTCAACAGGAATTGGCCTGCGGCTGCTGTGCTGGGATTTTTTTTAAAAGTGCATTAAAGATGATGTCATCAAGGCCCATGGCCTCCTGATTACATCACCTTTTAAAGACATTACTTCATGCGTTAGAAGTTAAAGACAAAAGAGTTTGCTTTTCAGCATGGGATGTGTCCCTTGATGCGTAAAGCAGACAGGGTGCGCTGTATCTGTCGCCGAAATCTGCCATACTGCACGGGTGACGTCCTGCTCCTTGTGCCAGCAAACCCAGGGTATGAGAACGCACAGAGTTCTCACCCAGGTGCGATCTCACACGCAGCCACATTCGCAAGCAAAAGTCAGGGCATCTTGGGAGAAGACCACTGGTTATATGATACGGCAGATTTTTTGGGGTCACATGCAGACGTAGGTTTAGGGGGTGTCTGTGTAATGTCACATTCAGGATTAACAAAGGGGCAGCGACAGTTACAGTGACACACAGCCATCACTGTACGTTTGTAACATGTTAGACGTAGGCCTTAGGGATGAGGGAGCTTCTGGGTTACTGTACGTTTGAAATACGTTAGACGTAGGCCTTAGGGATGAGGGAGCTTCTCGGTTACTGTACGTTTGTAACATGTTAGACGTAGGCCTTAGGGATGAGGGAGCTTCTGGGTTACTGTACGTTTGTAAC
>JAACJT020002549.1:0-11829 GCA_009936485.2 Gymnarchus niloticus
TTAGACTACAATTCATATTTTGGTATTTAGTGTACATATGCTAGCTCCCATATTTTATATTTCCTTATTTATATATTCTTATTTATTTTCATGTACATATCTCTCACAGGGACTGCACTTAATTTCGTTGTACTCGTTACAATGACAATAAAGATATTCTGATTCTGCTTGAAGACTGCTGGATGAAACATTAGTCTGGAGAGAAGCTATAAATTGTTTGTAATATCGAAATAGAAAGCTGTAAAATGCCAAGGAAAAGACAAGGGAAAATGGCTGATGATATTCTGGCCTGTTAATTGTTATTACAAAATTGTTATAATAATATTTTGTTAGAGTATAATCTGAACAGACAGACTGACCTGCCTTTTATGATGTGAACTGCACTTAATAGTTTTTTCACTAACATACAGTACTGTGCAAAAGTCTTAGGCAGTCTGAGAAAATGTTTAATGCCATTTATCTGCACACTAACTGAATCTGCTCATAATAAAAAAGTTTAACATTAGAATATATATTAATAAACAGCAATGCAACATGAAGTCAAAGTAATTTATTCTCTTCTGCCAAATATTACTGATATCTGATTGGCTGGCTCGAACAGCATAACTTTGCTTCCCAAACCTCACCTGGAAAGCACCTCAGCCATTATATGTAATTTTTTATTTTCACCATCAGCTCACTTAACTCGTGCACTTAAGTATTTAATTCACTTTTATGAGGTACTGATTAGCAGAACAAGGTTCACTCCTAGTTGAGCTCCACAAGTACATGGGTATGTTGAATGGTAACTACATTCTGGGGTGACATGAAGAGATGTTTTGAAATATGTAAAGTGACACATTTGGCCAACATGAGGTCAGTTTTACATGAACATGATTTACAAATAGTCTTTGTTGTCTGCCTAAGACTTTTGCACAGTACTGTATGCTAATCCACTTAGCATGTTAGCATATCTGTTAACGTCCACGTGTTGGTTGATGTTTAAAAGCTGTTGCAACAGACACAGTGACTAAGTGAATAGCTGATGTTTGAAGACAACCAAGAGGGTACAGGCCCTTGTGAAATGTGTCGTTATTTTTGTCTGTTCTCAACACTTTGCAGTGGCAGTTAAACATGTTGGTTTCTATTGAGATTTAATTCAAGAATGAACAAGCTAATAGACCAGGAATCATTTTCTTTCCTTTCAAATTCGTTTAGACTTTTTCAGATTCCTGTAAATCTTTTCTATTTTTGATACTGTAAACATTGTGTGCCTGTCTTGAAGTCCATAGTTTTCTCACGGCTCCTGTTTTGTAAAGCTTGCGGTCTTGCAATACTCTTATCACCCCCAAATATGGTTCCTACAGTGAATTCCTGTGCTGACCTGTAAGTTAGCACAGTTGCTGTTAGCTGCTTGAGTAGCAGAGCACAGTGGAGTTGGACATCAGAACCAACTCCACTGAGGAAAGTTTTGCATGAAGGCACTGGCTCCCCCTGCTGGCAGAGCCAATGAGGACAGACTTGGATCTTTAGCATGATGCAACAAGGATGAAAACGTCCAAGATGTTCATGAGCCCATTTAATTTCAGTTTTCCTAGGTCAGGCTCACTAAATATTCTGGCTGACTGCTCTAACACATTATGAATGGCACTGATGGGTTATTCTGCATGCGTATGATTAAAAATATCAACATGTTGTGCTTTGTGAACTCTGAGCCCCTTTATTTTGGTGGATTTTGCTTATTTTAAATCATCTAAAGGCACTAGCTTTAGCTCGAGATGCACTGGCAGACAGATTTATGTACCAAGTAAACAATGTGGTTCTAACAACGTCCAGCTCTTGTTAAATCTCCTTTCATCACTAGTGTGAGTTTCATTAGATGTATACTTTGCAATTAGCGATGGGAGGAAGAAGGTTTCAAACTTTACTGCCTTAAGTCATTCCTACGTTAATTTTGCTGGGTCTTACCAATGTGCAGTTTTTTAATTTTGTAAACCAAATGAATGGAAATCCCTGCTTCAGGTTTTGTATGAAAAACTAAACACTGTGTGTGACTTTTGGCAAATAAATTAGGTGAGACATACCACAACATTGGCCCTGTTACTATCTGCAATTAATGTACCTCTGGATGGGCTTTTAAAAAAATAATCCACACATAAAAGACGCCTATTATTGATAGACCAACAAAATGTCTTTAACTGCTGCTGCATAAACATTTCTTACAGAGTAAGTTACTGATGATTTGTGTCATATTTAAACTTCTTCTTAACAGAATTTTGTGTGAGGCAGATATTTGTTGCTAGTCTAAACAGTTTTTCCTTTGACTTAACAAAACCATCTGGCTAATCTCGATTGAATTTAGCTGTGCCTTTTGCGCAGTGCTGTCTGGAAACCTAATTAATTGGCTTTTTAAAAGGGTTTTGAAACACTGTAATGCTTTTCCCGAGTTTTGGGACCACAGCTGAGGTCAGAATCCACAGTGAGTCAGCCTGAAGTGGTAAATCATTCATGAGCAGGTCTCTCCTATCTGGTTTCCCTATACATGTTCACATGCCTTGAACTTTTAACCTGAGCACTGTTTATGACCAGGGTAGGTCCTCTGTTTATCACTGTAAATACTTGACCCAAGACCGAGAGCTGCCCGAACTCAAATGTTCCGCTGAAATATGGCTGTTTTGAAACAGTCAGAATGTAGCTAACAAATATTTATCTTAGTATTTATTTGAATTTCTTTGTGCCTAGAGCAGCTGGGAATTTGGAGAATGGGATCTTCTTGTGATCATAACAATGGAGAGGCCAGGAAATGGATCAAATATGTAATATCACTGTGTAGAGGACGATCTAATAGACATATAGTAGTCATTTTGTTCAGAGGCGCTCTCACAAACATACACCTACACTTGCAGAACAATACATTTGTCCATTTTACCGCAACTTTAGCAGTATACCCCCTGAGCCAACTTCCAGGTCTCCCAGTACTGATATTCAGAAGAATATTTCACTGGGATTTTTGTACATTTTTTTTTGGGACCCTGATATTTGCAGCCACAGCAGGACGCCGATGAAGTCCACTGTGGCAGAAACAAGCATGAAATGGCGACAGGAGAAAGCTCACACGGGCGTCCGTAGGAATGTGCAGGACAAGAAGCAAAATTCAGCAGCCTGCAGCAAATGCCCAGCCGACACTCAGGGCAGTGGGAAGGTGGTGTTTAATAGAGAGCTAAGCCGAGGATGATGGATGGTTATAGTGATCGAACAGCTCGGCAAAGAGTGGCAGAAACGGGGAAACACTCGGCTGTCACCTCAGCCGTTTTGTTGGTCAAGTCTAGAATTCTGTCAAAGTCTGAATTCAAACCACATTTGTCTCCCTGGGAATAAATAATGGCTCTCTCTACCCCATAACCTTGACTTTTGAAACTTGAGGCTGAGCTTTGGCAATGAGGTACTTGCCTTTTCATGCTCGTGTGGTGGTCCCACTGAACAGTAGAATTACTGTAATGGAAAGTTGTGACAGATTGGAAACTTCCCCAGTTTAAGCAGGAAACTCAATGAACACATCTAACTTCCACCAAAATATCTGCTCTCCCTCTCTATCTCGGGCTAGAGGCCCTTTTCATGGCTGATGTTTGCTCATTGGACGTTTTGGTGTGATGCTGACTCTGCTTCGGAGAAACCGCCGTGTGGTGATATGAAACAGCTGTGTAATCCAGGGGGAACTCGTTCCGTCCTGGATATTTTCTTAGCCATTCAAGACGGATATTATGCAGCACCAAGCCATGTCCATTTCTGGCGAGAGGAAGAGGACAACGCAGAGCAGACTGGAACTTTATGGTGTTTGTAAAAGAAAACTCAAACAAAAACAGCGGTGGCTGGTCCTTTAAATCAGCATGCCACGAAAAGATGTCAAAACAGATGCAAACGTGCCCTAGTAACAAAAAGGAACCCTCTTCATGGAGTAGGTACTATTGTCTGCTTGGGGGCAGCTTTGCCCTCTTTTTAAATGCATTTTTCCCTCCTTAGAGTCTCCGGTTCTCAAGTCTCTTTTGCTTTTGGTGCTCCTATCTGGCCGAAAAAAATGCGGAGAGGCGGTATTGGTAAGGAACAGAAAAAGCTACAGGTGCTGTGGCGATGCAAAACTCAGAGTCATAAGCCCACTTCAGGCATTTCGGGGTTTGTCGATGAAGCTGTCTGACTGTCCTGCAAGAGCCAGAGTAGCGGGTGGCCAGAGAAGGTTGATGAAATGTGACCGTTTGGTTCCAGATACCTCATTGCGGGAGCGGACGTGGTTTTAGAGCTGTTAAGAGGGTGCTAGGGGGAAAAAATGAAATGAGACAAATAAAGACAATGAAAGTATGAAGAAATGTTCAGACGAGGAAGTTTTGTGGAATATGTTGTTCATACCCTGGAGACAGAAGATGCTGTTCATATTTTTCATCCCTGGCAAAGCTGGCAAATATACAGCTTCAATACTGGCCAAGATTGGAGTGTTGTGATGAAAGCATTTTCATCAATGCAACTGGCCTGTCTGGAAAGAATGAATTCTTATTTATTTCTTTTGTAATGGACTACATTCGTAAGGAGTCAGTCTTTCACCCCACATATATTTGCCCAGTTTACTTAAACATCAATCAAATTAGCTGCCATTGTGTTTCTAAGGAAGCAATGCAGGTGTACAAATCAAAATGCAGTAATTTCACTTCACACTGATTTTCAGCAATAATCTTTTCATTAACTGCCTGTTCTATTGAGTCTCAGGTGTTTTGGAAAAAAGAAACCAATTTTTTCTCAAATCTCAAAAACTCAAGTGAAAATTTGGGGCACCAATGGGGTTTATTGCACAACAATTACTGTGGTCCAGCATGGTACTTCATTACTTTCTATGCCATTGATCAAACAGTGAAAGTTACCCACCTTCAATATTACAACACCTCTCCCAGTCTCCTTCTGGAGATTGGAGACACCCTTAGCTCATATGCTGGGTGGGTCGATATACAATGGGAAACTGTCGTGTCATTACACGGGTTAACTTGACAGGTGCTTCTGTCCATGGTGATGCACAAGAGCAGAATATGAGGTAACAAACAGTTTGCAACACCCCTGGAGCAGCTGGGGTTAAGGGCCTTGCAGCAATATGACTAGTCTACTAGCAGCAGGTTCATGTTATGTACAGTATATGCCACTTAAAATGTATTCATATATGCATCCCATCTGAAGAACAATCCTTTCAGCCCTAAGTGAACTTGAACTTTTTTTGTTTAAAATCTCCGCAAGACTGCTCATTATTGACAATAAAACTCATGGACAGAACACAGAAGACATTTCTGAAATAAAAAATCAAAGATGCTAAAGAAGAAGATCAGAGACAGAGCGGGGAAAGAAAGAGTAGCGTGTAATGTGAAATATGGGGCACAGGGGGGTGACGACGGTTTGCATAAATGAGTAAACATTGTTTAAGCCAAGAGTGGCTGGATGACCATGTGGACTGCAGCTTTGAAGGCCTGTAGATCCACAAACGATAGTAAACAGCGGGACCACTGATGTTTTACTGATTTGAACTTGGACAACAAAGACTAAATGCAGACTTGAGGCCGTGGGATCTATACGTGTAATTAATTCCTACCTTTCAAAGCTGTGGCGTGTCCAGACGATTACAATGCATATGCATTCGTGATAGCAAGGTCCAGAAAATGCTGAACATCAAAAAACTCTCATCAGTTTGTTATTCCGTTGAGTTTCTCAAATGATTTATCGCCATTTGTTACTAAAGTTGTCTGACCATCTAAGGGCAGCAGATGGTTGAGCTTCTGCCTGTCTTGGGAGCGCGCTACCATTTGGATCATGGATGCGAGGTGAATTCAGAAGAAAGCCTATGCAGAACTGCTCCTAGTTGAATTATCCGTGAAGCTCTTCAAACGCTTAATGGGAAATTGAGCATGCAAAATGTTAAGAGCTGAGGAAAGGTGCAGCAGCCTTGGCAGATGATAAATTCACTTCTCGGGTACGATGGGACGCTCCAGCCGCATCCACAAACAGAACCAGACTAAACCGGCTCATCTTCGCGCAGCTTGTTTTCTGTGTGTCTACGCTGCGGCCTCTTAAATCACCTTTGATTGATTGAGATGGCTAAAGATGCTATCTCACTGGAAGCCTTCCAGAGTCGGACCGAGTCTTGGTTTTTCTTATCTAAAAATACCATGATGACGACACAGCAGATGTTTAGGATTGGAATTATGTGTGTGAAGGTCAGGCATTTGGTGTGAAACCTTGTAGGAAGGGTCACATACAGCTGGCATAATTCCAGAGTCGAATTCATGACTTCTACAAAGCTGTGAGATGAGAACAGTAAGTTTTATTGACCAAATATGACAAATGTTTATATCCTTTCAATATCTCGGCACTCATGATGGAGGGTGCTAGCTAAATGCCTGTGACGTCTGCGACCACCTCCTTTGAGTAAAAGGTGAATAGTTTGTACTTACTCACATGATGGGTATGTATGCTTAGTCTGAGAAAAATTCCATCCTGTTGTGACAATTGCAGAAAGGGGTCTTACAGATGTAACTGAAATATAGGTCATAAAATGCATACACGTATACACAGACATGCACAAATGTATATTTGTATGTATTTGACATTGTAAAGAATGTGTTATAAAACAAATGCCCAATATTTAATCTTTATCATTCTGTCCCCACGCCAATCTGTATAACAAGTTAGGTATTTTTCATACAACACATTAAGAATTTGATCTTAAAATGTAATTATCTAGCTGAAAATGGCATTTTCTGTTGCTCTGTATCTAATCATTTTCATTTATAATGTCAGGACAAATTTGAAAAGGGCAATCAAACTCCGACAAAAAGAAGCAGAAGAGTCTTAATGGCATGGATTTTCCAATAACGAGTAGGACTTAAAGGCAGCGTCACATACAGCCTTAAAGGAACTGGATATGGTCCCTGTTTCATATGGTAAATCCGTATGTCGACCTACTGCCTACACAGTTTGGCCTTTCCCACAGGAATGCTGAAAACAAGTTGGGTTTTTCAAATCTTTGCAATGTGCCATTTATTTTCCATGTGATCCTTTATATAGGTGTGTAAAGTGGAACCCCCCCACGCACACAAACACATATAGACACACAGCCTCTTTCTGCATCTTCTTCATTTTAAGGAAGACTTTTTGGATCCAGGTGTTGAATGTCATCGCTGACTTTGGGGATACTTTGGTGTGAGTGTTAATCTTGTGGTCTTTCAATTGAAGTCTGCCAGTGGGATCTCACCTGGCTGTTAGGGCGAAGATGTTTGTCCTCCAAGTTGACGGTGTCATAAATGAGGGACAATGGCTTGAGCAAAGGACAGAAATGCCCAGGAGGTTTCTGAGATTTCTTATGCTCGTAAACACGCAGCAACTTCAATGACACAAAGCAAGCGTCTTCAGTGACAATCACTGATAGCCTTCCCATGCCATCTCCCTCAAAGTAAGACAAGTAGTAATCACAATCCCAGAAAAGGATGTGTTAACCTTTTAGCGAAGCCAGTTCTCTGTAGGATGTACCATCCCTCTATTGTAACCACTTATGTAGTAGTGATCCTGGAGCATGAACAATGTCCCCCTGAAGAACAGGGTACGAGGCAAACACACCAAAAAGACAATTTCCAGATACCAATTTGCTTCAAGGCATGACTTTGGACTGCAGAGTTCCGGCCGCAGTGCAGCTCTGCACTGGAGAAGTTGGGGAAGATGGATGGAGATGGAAAGGTTTATCGTCCTGTGGGAGGTAAGTATGAGAAACCCACGCAATCACAGAGAGAACTCGCAAACTCCACTTTTTCTGTTATTTTCTTTCCACTTAGGCAATCTTTCAAAGACTTGCACAGCCAGTGGCTGGACAGAGATGGATTTCATCACCATTGTCCGTACCTGTGGCTACAATGATAGCACTGATGATGTAAGTCTATCGCTTTATAATGCCTGTGCAGCGTGACCTTCGTTATTGTATTGTGCAAAAGTCTTAGTCAGGCAAAAAAATGTTTAAGGCCATTTATCTGGACAGGAAGTGTATATTTGGTCAGCAACAAAAAAATGTAAGAAACCTGATTCAACATTAAGATATACACAAATAAACAATAGTACAATAAGAAGTAACAAAAATTAATTCTCTAAAATCTTACTGAAAATTATTTTGATGGCAAGATCACCAGCCATTTCATGTACTTGTTAAATTTCACCAGCAGCTCACTTAAGAAGTTAATTTAGTTAAACATTGTGAGGTATTAATTAGCTCAAAAAGGTGTACCACTAGTTAAGTTCAGCAAATTGGATATTTTAGATGGCAAGTTCAAATTCTGCAGTGACATGGAAATGTTTTGAAATATGTAAACTGACCAGGATAAGTGGTTGAGTAGAGTTAACATATATGTGTAATGTTTTCTTTCCTTACATTAGTGACAATCTGTTACATTTGCTCATGTCTATTCCGACACATACCTGACCGTTTCTTTGCATGAAAAATCTGTTTGCATTTCATTGACTTGAATGAACTGCAAAGCGGGAACCTAGATAAAGATCTGATACCACTGTACCCAGGGATGTGGCATTATCCTGTTTCTGAAGGGCAGGCCTAACTTAATACCTCAACTCAAAGAGTGCAATTCCAAGTAATCCATGTAGTGGTGCATGGTGTAGCTATGACTGATATTATTTACACCACGGATTTACACTGGGGTTCAGATTTGTAAGACAGTGTGACTGCACTGCCAGCTGTGGTGTGGGTGGCAGGTTACTGCCTAAGCTGGCCTGTTACTCACATATTTAACTGACATATTTTATGTAGGAAGACTGATTGACTCGATAGAATGGTTTTAAAACTGATTACTTTTAATTGTTTAGCAAAACGGTGAAGGGTGAGAGTAACAATGTTTTGATAATAGGCAAAGTCTTAAGATTGAAATAGTCTCATGATAGCCTTTTCTGGTATAAATTAACATAAACTTTCTTTGCTTTGTCTTACTTGGACAGCAGGTAGGTGACTTGAGTTCACATGCTTTTGCTTGGTTTATAAGTAGCTGTGTTACAGAAAATCTCATTTTTGGTCTAGTAATGAAGGCTGAAGTGTTCATAGAGATTTACCTACAAATGCTTTTTCATCAGAAATTCAGGTACAGCACTGTATGCGTAGAGTTATTTAAATAATTTTTTTAATCCACCCCCTAATGGTGCTTTTGCTTTGTTGGATTATTCATGTTAAATTTTTTTGTTCAACGTGGTCCTAAAGTTTAAGTGATGAAACTCAATGCAGTGTTGATTTAATTTTTTTTTTTTTTTTTTGTCTCAAAGGATACATTTCTTTGGACAGTTAAGATTGGATACACTATTGGCCACAGTGTGTCCTTAATCTCTCTGACCACAGCCATCATAATTCTGTTTATTTTCAGGTAAGGTGTCATTCTGCATTTCACATGTTTAACATTTATAGCGACTGTGTGTGTGTTTGTGTGTGTAATATTAGTAGAAAACAAATAATTTATTAACGAGTTTGAACTGGAAACACTGAAGAGTGGATCAATTCATTTTTAGTACTACTTGTTTAAATAAAATGGACTGAAGAGATTACTTGCTGCCGTCAGCAGATGTTGTGGCTTGAAATTTTACATAATGGATTGGCATTGAAGTCAAGGAGTCTAATTTTCTGATGGACCCATTTCTGCATGTAAGAGAAGTTCAATAGACTGTACATGTGCCTTTGGTCCTCAGAAAATTGCACTGCACCAGGAACTACATCCACACAAACCTGTTTGTGTCATTCATCCTGAAGGCCATAGCCGTCTTCATCAAGGACATTGTCCTGTATGAGGTCGGGGAACCTGAGAACTGCGCCTCCAAAACGGTGAGCCGCAAACTGCTACCCAGCATGCTGAAACCCGGCGACGGCTGAAGCAGGGCGGTGCTTAAGCAATTTTGCTCATTTTTGCATGATTAAGTTCTAGCTATCGTTAGGAACATGCCAGCAGCATCCATGGTCAGGTTTATATCCAACTTACAACCACTTATGCAATACAAGGTCATAGTGGGCCTGGAGCCTGTCCCAGGTAGCATAGGTCCTGAGGCAGGGGACACATTGGATGGGATGCCGGTATATCACAGGGAATGTTCTTCAGATACGCTTAATTTGGCTTACATCAGTCAACATGTAATTGATCTAGTGGAAATAAAGGGGAAGAAAAAGATTTTATGAAGGAGCAAAGGTGATTTTCAATATATAGGTTTAAAAATCCTTTAAGGTTTTATGTGTTGTGTAGAGGCCAAACGTATTGATCTTCAAAACATATGGTGATTTTCTCAGTAATAACAGATGCATCGGCTCACAGGTTTCACTTCATTGTTTGAGGCGGATTATTATACATTTTAACTTTCTGAAACAAAATAATATCCTTTTCAAATGGCTGCAAAATGAGTAGTTTACCCTCGAGTGGAAAGTTATCATAATAAAATTGGTTGCTTCAGCATTGAAATAAAATGTGCTGGAGCAACTCGTTAAACTAGACAAAAGATCCATCCATCCATCCATCCATCCATCCATCCATCCATCCATCCATCCATCCTCCAACTGCATATCCAGGACAGAGTTACAGTGTGGGAGGAACTGTAGCCTATCCCAGAGATCAATGTGCATAAGGTTGGGGTACACCCTGGATGCTATGCCAGTCTATGCTAGTGGCACACACACACACACACACACACACACACACACACACACACACACACGTGTACACGTACACCTTGTGGGGACCTTCTATTCATTTCTATGGGCCTAACCCTAATGACAACCCTAACTCTTACCCAGCCTTAACCTTAACCATAAGTAACCCAACAAAATACACAACTTTTGGCAATTTTGGTCTTTGATTGAATTTACAGATGTTTATACAATTGAGTTTTCCCTTTTGGGGACACGACAAATGTTCCCACATGGTAATAATGTCAGGCTTTGATTATCTTCTTGGGTCATTTTGTCTTAATAACATAATATAAACATGATACATACACACACACTCTATCACACACATTGGGCAATTTATATGCTTGATGAAGCCCTCACACATAGAAAAGGGGTGGAGTTTGAACCCCAAACTCTGGGGGCACGAGGGGAATGTGCTACCAACTATGACTCCATACAGCCTCAAACTGTAAAATAGAGTCTTCCAAAAGAAGTATGAGTTTTTAATACTATTGATTCAAATCATCTTCAAGGTTTAAATGACTTTATTGCGGCTGTTGGGCATATGGTATTGGCTACACATGATTTTAAATCAAGTTACCTGCTTGGTTAGTTGTGGAAAACCTAGTTAACATCAGGCTGTGGAATATTGCCGTTTATTAATGTCAGGCCAAGATATGACATATCACTGATCCTGTTGCTCTATACATCCTAGCAGACACAGACTCAGAGACAAGCTAATAGATTAGGAAGACAATGATGAAGGTCTTTACAAGTCAGCCAACACATTGATATCTGATACAAGTATACTTTTTGAAGTGCTGCTTGGATCGCCCACTTGACTATTTGTTGTATACTTGGGGGACAATAGAAAAACTCTTTATTTACAATGTAATGATTTGCACTTATCTTCCTTGGTGTTGGGTGTTCGTTGGATCATCAGTGTCTTTCAGCTGCTCCCATCAGGGGTCGCCACAGCGGATCAGCAGTCTCCATCTTCTCCTGTCCTCCGCATCTTGCTCTGTCACACCAACCACCTGCATGTCCTCTCTCAGCACATCCATAAACGTCCTCTTTGGCCTTCCTCTTTTCCTCTTGCCTGGCAGTTCCATCCTCAGCATCCTTCTCCCAAT
>JAACJT020002550.1:0-11828 GCA_009936485.2 Gymnarchus niloticus
TGGTTCCAACCCCAACCCTAAGAATAACAACCCAAAGATTAACTTTAAGTCCCCCCCCGCCCCCCCAAAAAAAAAAAAAAAAATAGAACACTTTTGACTCTTGGTTTTTTGATTGCATTCACAGATTTTTATAAAATTCAGTTTTCCCTTTAGGAAACATGACAAATGGTAAAAAGGTAAAAATGTCAGGTTTTTATGACCTCAGGACATTTTGTCCTCACAATGTAATATAGTAATATAAACATGGCACAGACACACACACACACGTAATATAAAGGCATTTTAGAGACACCATTACACCTAAACTGCCCAATGCAAGCCTAAATGAATGCAGATAGACCATACAACCTCCACAAAGAGAGTCATGGTGGAAATCAGATCCATAGACCTGAGGTGTGAGGCTAGAATGAAGATCACTGAGCCACTGTGCTCCTCCTAAGGTGCTGTTTTATCTCTGATTTCTCAAAAAACTACTAAAACTCAAAGATCTATCTATCTATCTATTTTGTGACTAAATGATATTTTGGTATATCAATTACAATAACTAAATTTATTAAAATAGTGTAGCACTCTAAACAAAACGAAACATCAGAACTGATTAAAATAAAACATAAAATCGGCGTGCCGGATATGAGCATCGATATAGAATAATAGGCTTTATTATGTCATTATTCCATTACCACGTAGGACCTTCCAGTTATGATCGAGGCAACATTCTTTAAGTGCATGTCTTTTGTAAAATCTTCTGCGAAATAAACGTATAACGAATCGTGGCTATCAATAATATTTAAGGCAGTATATCAGTCAAGAAAACCATTACATTTTGAATTACCATTAGAACTCGTGTGCAACTTTCTTTATCGAGAAAAGCCAAATTAAGTATGTGAAATACAGTAACTGCCCATCAAATTGCCCCAGTTAACATTTGGATTTCCAAATTGGAAAGAATTACACTCAAAGTACCATATGTCGGTGATTAATAAGCATTGATTTTCAGCTTAAGGTTGTAGTTATTACCAGTAATAAAACACATTGATATCGTTATATCATCGCGTTATTAATGAGCATATGATCGATATTGTGATTTCAACCTGAGCACCGACACTGTTTTAATGTGATACAGACGTTTAGCTTCTAGTTTCTTGCACATTTCTCATGAAGTAACGACAAATGAGAATATTTTGAAAAAACTGTTTGCTATCATTGCAAGTTATTTTCATTGTAATAAAATACGGACCCATTCCAATTCTATATTTATTCTGCCAAATGTTAAGTTTTAAACCTGTATACTTTTGAACAGCAAATTTGATATTTAAGCCAGGACTACCAAAACTGAAGGCTGAAAGTAAAGAAATAAATTGTATGCATAAATACAAATAAGCAAAAAAAAAAAAAAACCAAAAAAACTCAACACTAACTTTATTTACGTTAAGTATATGTAGAAATAAAAAGATAATCAATTCATTAAAACGGTGTGTGTTTAAATAACACTTCAAGACACGTCTAGAGAAACACATCCTGTGGCTATTTATTTTGGGACTGCCTCGTTGTTATAATCATCACAACCATACCCTGCCATACCTTGTGAAGATCTTATTGAAGCAGTAATATTATGAATAGGTGAAAACTTACTCGATTATATCCAGTCCGGAATGCTGTACAGTGCTCAGTTTGCAGGTCTAAAGAATGGATCTCCAGCCACTCAGAGGCATTGCGATTTTTGGAGCTCTTTAAGGAGCCTCAGGTCTCAGCTGGACACGGCATACTGTATCAGGAGACTCTCTATAGCTGGACGGAGGAGGCATTTCCTCTCGCTTCCCCAGGAGGAAGCTCAGGGGTTGCTGCCTACACCCAGTAGTACGCGTGGAAAACTAGACAGATAACACGAATGATGATCGACAGTAATATTTCATTTCACGTGGATAAGGAGCAGGGTTTATGGATTCGGGATATTTACATCTTTTAAATGTTATTGATTTAACTATAGCTTCATAAAAACAAGACAGAAAGTTACTGCAGTACAGAGACACCAAGGCGTTTCGTCTGTCACAGTCCAATAACTTTCCCATTCCCAATCATATTAAATTAGATTGCCTATTCATCACAGCTAAATTGGCTGAATCATTTAAGTAAATTGATTCTTGTAACGTCGATGATGTATATTTAGATTTTGCAGGACTGCCAGTATTAAATTAACACCAGTGGTTATTGCTTATATATTGAAACGCTATGGATCAGTGTAGTCCAGGTTATGAATTACTTTATAAGCCTCATTTTGTATGCTGAAAACGGAACGGGGCTCCTTCAGTTCAATAATTCACTAAATTTAGATTGTTTACGTGCCGAAACACACAATTAAAAATAAATATAACATATATACTCGTAACCATGTAAAAGTAAATGCGGGTTTTACTTAACATGACGAATGTAGCTAAACTTGTAACCAGTAAATACTTAAGTACTGCATCCAGCCTCCCTACCCTTCTACCACACAGCCTTACTCCTCTTCTTCTTCCAGGCTGCTGACACTCCTCGTTTCCTTGATTGTAAGAAATTGCAACACCTTGTCGTGCTCTGTCAATATGTACTTGGCAATTGAAGGTTCATGAAATGCAGCTCTGAGCTATTTGATCTAGCGCTGAAAACATCAAGATTCACCTGAGAATATAAATCTGAGAGCAATTCATCAATTCAGGACATACAGTATTTAAAAAGATAGAAAGATACGGAGAATATGCTTGACTGATTTTGACAACTAGTTCAACTAGAGAGTTAACAAGAACCGGTAGAACATTTTGATCAACATGGCATAAACAACTGATAATGTAGGAAACAGCAGACAATTGTACATAATCATTTGCATGAATGTGAACCAGAGCGTTTGCTATTTGCTCAGAACAATGAGACATTGCTAATATGATGTGCAGCAAGTAACTAGATTATGTGGAGTTTGAACAAGAAATTTTGAGAATTTTATTTCTGATCTGAGAAGTGTATGAAAGCGACTGAGAAAAACTGAAAATAAGTCTATTTGATATGTTGACCAAAAAACTCCAAGAACAGGCAGTGCCAACAAACTGCGGTAAAATGCCAGCAGTAACAGGCAGGGCTGGTTTCTTCACCCTGTCTATGATGTCTGATTTGTGAAAGTAGCCCTTTTAAACCCCCTAGTATGTCAGGAAACTGATGCCTTTGTTTCCTGCAGTAAAGGCCATGCTTTCATAGCAACAGATGGGCAAAGTGCTAACCCCTTATCAACTCACTATAAAGTATTTTGGGAATTAAAACAATACAACTAAAAAAAAAGAAAAAAACGTGTGTGTTCCAGTAATGTTCATGCCAATCAATGTGTTTTCTATTGTGTTTTCAACTTCATTATTTTTGTTGTTTAATACAGAGTAATAATTTAGCATGTAGCGCATAATTCTGATAAACAAAAAAATCCTAAACGTCATTGCCATCATGGAGGAAGCAACCCGTAGAGCCGTGTAAAAAAAAAAAAACTATCACATTTTCTCACCGATTAAAATCCCTACAATCTGCTATGGCAACCACCTGAAGATTTAAAGGCGCCTTTAAACTGTTACGGTCACGGCAAGTGAGTCATCTACACTTTAGTCTGGTCTCCTCCACTCCCTTATCGTCGTTGCTGATTCTAAGATGTACGTGTTACCCTGTAGTAGTGCATCTGCATATTATACCGGGACTTGTGTCAAATTAATGTGTTAATTAGTGTTACTGCACTTAGGAGTCTCGAACCATCAAAAGCTTGAGTTGCATGACGTCATGTCTTGTAATGGTAGTCATGTGGACCCTCTGCTCTTCGGTTGGGTTGTCTAGAGCTTGTCTAGAGAAGTGGTGTGAGATTCTAGATACAACAAATGTTACATTACGAATGAATTTCACATATTCATATATTCAAGTATATATACAAATCATAAAGTAATAAAATCAATATAAAATCAATGGTTTACGTATTTACATATGGTATGTATCTATACCATATCCGTGTGCATATGTACATAGTTTGCATGCATGCATATGTACTGTATATATCACAATAGATGACTTTCATTGGACCACAAAGAGTCATTAGAACACTATACATATAAGTAAATAGCTCATGGTTCTAGCTGCAGCGACTGTATTGTAGTGAAAAGTTAGTCAGAACAGAAGAGTCTTAAAAAAGAATGCCCTCTGGAGCCAGGCCTTTGAAGGTAATCTGTAGCAGTGCCCTTTATCAAAATTTCCCTTTCAGCACTGTGTGAACTGGCTGGGCTTCCCCTCTATGAAGCAAGATGGCGTATTATAACAGGAGCCTACCCTTTGTGGGGCCTGAAAACACTTCTGGATCCAGCTCTGCCCAGTGTTTCTTCTTTGTTTAAAGGTGCTACATAAACATTAGGCTTCATGTCTGAGACCCCAGCGGAATTATGTTGTTTTACTCTGAATGGAGGCATTTTCAGAGAAAACAATTGCGACGGCCATCTTAATTAGACAGAAGATTGGAAAGCATTTGCAGATAATAAAAAACCTGTGTACTGCATCATTTTGTATTTTGTTGATTTCAGCGCCGTACTCTATGCAGTGGCACCATTTTAATGTTAATTTATAACAAATAACAAATAATGTCCCCAAAAGACTTTTCCTTCCCCCCATTCAAAAGAATAGTCTTGCTTTTATCTTCACAGAACAATAGCACAATGAGAACATGTTTATTTTTTACCCTCTGTGACATTGAGGATGGATAAGTAATTGAAAAGTCTTAACTTTTAAGAAGATTTTGACAGGAAAATAGCAAAAGAGCGAAGCGATAAAAAACACTGAAAGTCAGAACAAAGATATTATTATAACTTATTTATCCATCGTTCCATCTTCCTACCATTTATCCGCTGTTGGGACATGGTGAACCTGGGTCCCGGCTTAGGAAGTACAGTGCTGGGGATACCCAGGACGAGATGCAAATCCATCACAGGGTGTATACACACACCCGCCTGTGAGCATGACCACACACACACACACACACACACACAAGGGACAACTCAGAGAGACTGCTTTGTCATCATATGGATCGCCACCTAGGAGAACCACATACTAGCATGCAGGCTGCACAAACCCTGGAAGTGGGAGCTAACAGGGCTACCCCCGGAGTATCCACCCCTTTGCTACACTTCATATATGATTCAGTTTGAGCTGAATTATTTATGGACTGTGCATGCTTTTCTGTTTGCATGAGTTTCACCTTTGTGGATGAGTGGATGGATAATTATTTATGGTGGGAATAAGAGTGAATATAAAGAAAATTAACCAAAAGTGAATGAAAGTGTTTACACTGCCGGATAAGAGATGTACCCTGAGAGATCTTACAACGCGCAGCAAAAACGGACATTGTGATTTATTATTGTGCAGTCAGTTATTTTTAGTCTTGTTTTGGACATAAGGACCTGCAATGGTGGACAAGTGGCATGAAAGAGAGGAGCTCTGGTGTATAAACTTTGTGTGTTCTGTCATCACATCCATTGTATGGGTCAGAGGGCAACCTAGCTAGGGTGGTCCCACTGCATTTTAGTGCACTGAAACCCCCACAGATATTTAAGTAACAAAGCAATCAATCCAAAATCAAACAAAAACAGCAAAACAGAGGGAAAACATTTTTCTTCCGCACAGCGAGCAACAAGAACTGACCCGAACGTCACTTTACTGGTTTACGGCTCTATATTTCGGTGTATGTTAACTTTTGCTGGGAGGCAGAGAAAAACACCATGGACAGAAAGCAGTTATCATGACATAATCTGCTAAATATAATTTCTCAGTCTAATTTCACATCGCAGTAAGGAAAAAAACACAGATGACTGTTGTTTTTGTTCAAGCACAGACCTGTCTGACCTTTGAACAATGATTGCCAGACATGTCATCTATTTTTTTTGTCTTGTGAACACTGACTCCTTGGCAGCTGAGATTGAGGGCTTCCTCCCTCTAGAGCACTGGGTCAGAAATAGCGAAAAAAAAAACGACCTCCGGGTTTCTCCTTACAGTGCTGGATTAAATAAAAATATCATTGTTACGATGGTGGCAGTGACAGAAAGGGAATGAAAAAAAGCAAGTCAAAATAAAACAAACATGTCACGCCCCCAATATAAACGACACTACTGGAAAAAAATGTGCAAATTTGTTTAAAAAATTAATTTTGGAATTTAAGGAAAATATTCACTTAAAAAAATAAAAAACCATTAAAGGAAATGAAAGAGCTTTAAATAAAAAAATTAAAAATCCTTCTTGTGTAAACTTATAATTACATGTGTAAGCCAAACTTCCAAAACTTTTCATTTACATTACATTGTTTTGGCTGAGGAAAGAAAGTGGCTTCATTCTGTCAGGACTGTCTACATGCACCAAAGAAAATTGTCCTCATCCAATCAGCACCTACTGCATGCACTTGAGGAAATGGGTTTCATCCAATCAAGTCCTTCTGCGTGCACTTGAGTGATTCGGTGCTGAGTGTAAGGAGGCGGGAATGAGAATCAGCACCTTCAACTTGGACACCATAGTTCTCTCTTGAAAACGAGTGCGTTGCTCCTTTCAGGTGAGGGAGGAGAGTCTGCCCTTTGTGAAAGAGTTTAAATACCTCAGGATCTTGTTCACGAGTGATGGTAAGATGGAACGTGAGGCTAACGGGCGGATCAGTTCAGTGACTGCAGTTTTGCAAGCACTGAGGGAATATGTGGTGGTGAAGCAGGGCTTAAGCTATAGGACAACGTCAGGCTACGTGCTGTCATGAGGGCACCTTCAGAACACCGCAGTGTTCACCGGACCAACCGGTGGACAGGTGACTGTGCACGACAGGCAGCACCTTGGACAGCGGTCACCTGTCAGACATTCAGGAATGGGGTTGTGGACAGCTAACCAGCATATGGCCCCAAAAACACACCCCCAAATACTGTCAGCTAGAAGCTGATGATTAACTCGCCATCGGGCATAAAGGAGATCGCATGGTATATAAAAGAGCATGCTCAGGAATGATGGGAAAGTCAGACTTCCCTTTTGTTTATGTAGACTAAGCAACAGCATCTTAACTTTTCATATTCACACGGCATCAGAATGTTTAGAGAACGTTTAGAGGACGTTTAGAGGACGTTTAGAGGACGTTTCCACTTCAAACCCCTTTTGGGTTCACTATTTGTGTTTTGCACATGCAACGACACCCACACTTTTCAAATATGCAATGACTCCCCCCCAAACACAAACACACACCACCCCAAGGATGCTATGGTCTTCAGAATCTTCCAGCAAGTTGTGTTGCTATCACTCATGAAGGTTAAAAAAGATTGAGTAGGTATTGGCTGTAATACAACCAATCAAGACTGAAAAACGTGCATGTGAGTGACAGAATCAGCTTCTGTCTGGTACGTCACAACAGACTGTATCTCGGCCGAATGTCGAGGATCACCTGAATACATTTGTGACTCTGTTTAGTGTTTCAAATGCTGTAATGCAGACCAAGCTTCTCGCTTTCACTTTCATGTACTATGTGTTCAGTTCAAATGCAGCGCTAAAACTACACGCCAGCATGTGATAACTCGGAGAACCAGGGTACCAATGAAGTTTATAAATTTGTTTTTGTTCCATTGTTTATTCTGGCTGAGTTCCTCTACAGGTGGAAATTTTCAAGGTGCAGTTCCAACCACTGGATATTAAAAATATTCCACTCAGTGATACATGTGAGACAAGCCAGAAGCAGTAGAAATTCACCGCAGGTTACGATCACCTCAGACTGAAGCCTGCAATCCTGAGGATGAGGATGTCACTCTAAGACATTTTGTCAGTTTTAAACATCGGTCTAAAGCAGCCCGTGAGATTCGGGGACCAGTGATGCCACACATAAAAGCCAAGGATTCATATTAGTGAGAGAGACAGGTGATAAAGCAGCTGGATGGTCGGCTGGCACTCATTACCAGGGACTGACTCACACATCATAATTAAAAATTGGTCCAATTGATCCTGCCGCATCCTCCTGAGGGATCTTCCAGTGCTGAAGGGCTGATAAATACATGTTCTTCCAAATAGGTGTGAACATTCACCAAGCTAGAAAAACAGGATGAGACTGCAGTAACAAGGCCTTCATATGCTGTACAAAGAATATTATCACGTTATAAGAATTAACCTTTCATTCCTAGGAAAGTGCCATGTTCTTGTATTGTTTTTTTTCACTTTCAATACTGTATTTCCACATTTTAGAACCGAAGAGCACTGACTAAACAAAACAGACTGATCAACGTTGGCGGCAAAAATGTTGTAGATTTCAAATTTTTAGCTACAATGGACTTCAAGTAGGGCTATTCACCTGACACCTGTTAGTCATTTTAAAGGCCATATGCTGTATGGCGTTATGTTGCTCAACACAATCCAAACTGCTAGAGGTCAAAAAAAATAATGATAATTAATGCATAGTGAAATACCCTTCACACTTTATAAAAAAACACACACCCAAATTAAATATATAAATAAACCATTCTGCATACCGGAATGCCAAAAATTGCGTACTCACCGTGACTAAGCCGGTAAGGATTGCAGAAAGTGAGTTTAACATGTAGATAAAACTGAATTTTGATTGGAGAAAACTGAAAGCCCGACTTCATGATTTGAATCTCTTGTGCACACTCCCATCTGGGGGACTGGCTCTGTCCCTGGAAGAGGTATGTGAACACCTGTCTGTGCAAAATCTCATTTCAAAATCATGGGAATGATAAACAGGAAGCTGCTCCTCCCTTTGCTACAATAGCCTCTACTCTTCTGGAAAGGCTATCCATTAGATAGGAGAGGAAAGACGGCATCCTATGATGATGCCATGTCAAAAGTCACTAATCTCTTCAGTATGACCCATTCTGCTGCAAATGTTTGTTTCTAGAAATTGTATGGTTGTATGCTTAATTTTACATCTTTGTCAGCAATGAGGGTAGTTTAATAAGCCAAGTACAAAAGCATGAGAATACCCCCTTGGCTCCTTGGCTCTATGTCCACATGTTACTCTGGCCTTCTAAATGCTGCTAAATGAATTGGTTTGCCTAAATTGGCTGCCTCGTGTTAATGTGTGCCCTGTGATGAGCTAGCATCCTGTCCAGAGTGCCTTCTGCTTCATGGCCTGTGCTTCCTGAGAAAGACTACAGGTTCATGGATAGATGGATGTTTACTAGCATGGAAGAACACCTCCTGCTGAACCATTATCATTCTTTATGATGTCCTAGTTTGTACCCTGAGCTGCCTGGGGTATGCTCCAAATGACAAGACGTTTTGGAACATAACATGCCTGCCTCTGTCATAAAGCTATGAATGAAGAAGAGTTCCACCTTCCAGCATGAGAATACACATATTTAAAACAGTCAAGCGATAGCTTCAGAAAAGGAAGCTCAAAGTCTTGGAATGGCCCAGTCAGAGCCCAGACCTGTGCTGTCACAATTATAAAGACTGAGGCTATGAAAGCAGGCTGAGCAGGAACGGCGATGTGCGCTGACGCAAGCCTTCGCTGTCGGGGATCTTTCCTTTTTACTACAGTGGGATTTATGGGTCCATTATGAGCGTGGGCATTATGAGAGCGACGTGTCTCAGCATTCCTCTGATATCGCTAAAGAAGGAGAGGAGTGGGCCGTAAAAAGTAAATATATGGCATACTGTCCTGGGGACAAGCCTCATATCGAATTCCTGTTGTGGATACATTCCTGTTTATTTGTCTATATAATGAACTCATTTTTGACGGTAATATTGATGTAGCTTAGCAGCAAATTGTTTCTGGCGGCGTGCTAGCGCGCGCATTTGGATTTTTACGCTCTGCTCAAACTTTGTTGTTTGATTGCTATCAGTTTATGTACTTTAGTTAGCTTATGTTTAATGCATCTTTTCGGCATTTACGCATGAGCGTAGGAGGCAAAAGTAAAGGCAAAAAGCCAAGTTGTGTAGCGTGGAGAGAGGGTAAACAACTCACAATGCTTATGGTATGACCGTTCAAAAATGACACGCTACTCAAGAAAAAGCAACATCCAGAAGAAAAAGGGTTAAAAGATGAGTTCAGAAAAAAGCGGCATAATATCTTAAGATATCTATATCTATACCGATATATGATAATAGTGAAATATTATCATTGACATATCCAGAGTGACTCAGGCCACCACCAGCTGATCTTCAGCTGTTAACACGAAAGATACGCAGCTGCTGGAATGTCATTAGCTCATTATGCACATATAAGTTAATTATCATTCACAGCATGATTAAAGTCGCACAGCAGTGCAAAGCTGTCAAGTGGTCATCACAGCCTCGGCTTCAGAGCGTTTTAGATGAATGTTGAATGGGGATCGATTCTTGGCAGAAATTATAGTTGTACATAAAACATCGAGCCTGAGGAACTTATACAACAGGTGCAGATAAGTCTGAAGGGAAATACAAGAAGAAAGATGCATGTTTACCCAATAATCAAGTCAGTTTTGGCTTTTTCTTAGACGTATTTCTTGATGCTGTCTCCTTAGAGAGATGGATGTGTTATTCTGATAGTGTGATACTGTTTATATAAGAATTGCACAGATGGATACATGGAAATATATGCAATTAAAACCTATGGCCCAAATCACTATCCAGGTTACGACCGGTATAGTTTGATTTACTGAACAGTGGTCTGTAACAAACTATAGCAAATGTATTGTGTACAAAGTTATGCTTTCTGTCTAAGTCTTATCTTTAAGGCAGGGGGGGTCAAATGGAGGAAGTTTTTGTGCTGATGAAGACAATGAAAAGCCTGCTTTTTCTGGAAGACCACAGAGGATTTCTTTCCAGCTAATGAGGATGGGGAGGGGGTGGGAGGTCTGCAACTTAACGAGCTTCCAAACAGCCCTGAATATACCAGGAAGTGCACTTTGCAGAAATACAAAGAAATGAAAATTATATTTAATGCTAGTGCCCACACATTTTTTAACTTTCAAAAAAGATGAAATGAAGAAGGAATAAAAATTATTTGAGTAGTATTTCTGAAATTAATGTTTAGACACACATTTGATAAAACCTAGAGATTCCTTAGGTAGATTTCTGCAAAAATTATTCATCATATACCAGTGTTGGGGTTTTCACGGCGTGCCATTGTGTTCTTTCTGAAGCATTGTAAAACTCACTGCATCGCGTGACATAGCTATGCGTGACAGGAAGTGAGGCAGCCCTGGTTTCCTGCCAGAGTTCCACCCCCCAGGAAGACCCCTGCCTGGTTATTCCATTACCTGGCCGCAGAGCTGGTGGACAGACAGGAGGTGTGACAATCACCACCGACCATGGTAGCATCATGTCTATCAGATAATGCTCAGATAAGACTGAGAGATTCTAAAAGAATATGGCAGAGTCAAATTATTTTTTAGGTTCTCCTTGTTCATTTTTTGGGATCATTCTTGTATATTATTGCTCAGTTTCTTAAACGCATTTGAAAATCATTAAAATGAAGTATATGCTCTAGCAGTCCTGGATTGCCCTAGATTAGGATTATGATGCCTGTTTATCCACATTCATACATACAATTGCTACTTAATATTAATTTCAGCAATTACAATACCAGTGCTCTGATTTTAACATGAACGAAGCCATTAAATCTGACATTGACATGAAAGAAAAACACTGCAGACTGTATGTTACTTCACAGCTACAAAGGAGATGTTCAATTCAATTCAATTCAATTCAATTCAATTCAATTCAAAGAACTTTATTTTTCCATTAGCACCTTCATGTGTGAGAAGCATCAGTGTGTATCCCATTTACCCACCAACCCAAGGAAGGAGTTCCCTAAAACCATTATACAATTTAAT
>JAACJT020002551.1:0-11825 GCA_009936485.2 Gymnarchus niloticus
CAGCAGACGATATGAAGATCTCTTGAATCCAAGCCTCCAAGGGAAGCACCCCATAAGAGGGGGGCACAGGGGAAAGAAAATATGTATGAGTAGAGCAGTGAAACTATTTTGTAATTTTGTAAACATCAACTTCTTAAATGAGATATATACAGTCATACAAATTTGGGGTTTCTGTAAAAGACCTTATCACTGATCAAACGCATATAAATGCAACAAACATAAGGGCTTACATCACAAAAAAATAACGGTTAAAGTACCACGATGCCTGCGACTTGCATTTCGACTCTGATGCAGAGCAAATCTTGAAAACCAAAATCTTTTTGAAAAAGTTTTTTACAGTAAACACATCCTCAGAAAGTTGGTTGGTTAAACTTTATTGTCCCCATAGGGAAATTTGGCTTGGGCACAGTGCATGGTTGCTTCAAAACACATTACAAAACATCACATCACATCATACAAACAAACAACCACTGGAACATCATCGAGAACATGGTACTTAGTAATCTGTAAGTTAAAATTAAAGTGCATTTTGTTCCATTGTATTAAAAATGTAAGATATAAGAATGAAGTGCAAATATCAGTATGTTTATTGCAAAATGCTAAGTGCTAACGTGCTGGCATATTTATTGCACATTGTTCTATTGCAGATTATTCATCAGCTTAATAAAGGCTGGGACAAATGATAGTCTTAAGCGATTTGATTTGCACTTTGGCACATGGAGTCTTCTTCTTGATGCTAGGGATTCATATTCAGGGAAGAGGGGGTGTTGGGAGTCAGAAATAATTTTCCTTGCTTGTTTCATAACTGCCTGCATATAGGCTTTGTATAGACTCGTTTTCTGTCCCCCCTATGATTTTCATCGCTGTTAGCTGCATATTGGCAAGCTTGCTTTTTAGTTGAGCTGTTATAGTATCACTGCATGGTTTGCCAACCTACCTGATGATGCTCTCTACAATTGCTCACACAATACCATCTTAGTGTCCGCAAGAAATAAAGCCTTTGCTGCAATCTATTGCACAGGTTGTCGACGTGTGCCTTCCAGCAAAGAAAATTGTCAATATAGACCCCAAGGTACTTATATGAGGACACTTGAGTGATTTTTTGATTTTTAACGACCACTGGCTCATGGTCAGTCATGTGCCTTGGGTCAAAAACCATCTCCTGTGTTTTAATGACATTTAGAATGACATGATTGGTGTCACACCACTTAATAAATCTATCTCATCCTGGTACACAGAACGGTCCATATCCATATGTAGAAGGCTTAAGATTACATTATCATCCATAAATGTCACAATATAATTGCTAGGGTGCACATTCCTACAATCATTGGTGTACAATGTAAAAAGTGTGGGCAATACAATGCAACCCTGTGGGACTCTCTGACAGTGTTCTATTAACCTTCACTTGCTGTGTCCTATTAGTTAAAAAAGAATAGAGCCATTTAATCAAAATAGTATCACTATTCATATCCTTAAGCTTCTTTAAAAGTATGTGAATTTGCACTGTATTAAAAGCTGAGCTAAAATCAACAAATAAAATTCCAGCATAAGCTTTTGTATTCTCAAGGTGCTCAGAAATAAAGTGCGAGATGCAAAGAATTTCATCATCAGTACTGCTTCCTGCTTATAAGCAAACTGGTATGCATCTAGCATTGACTCAACATCTTTCATAAGTAGGGATACAACAAGTTTTTCAAAACATTTCATTAGAATCTAAGTTAGAGCTACAGGATGAAGATCGTTGTTTGCTATGTGTCGTATTGAGGACGGGAGGCTGACTGAGGGTAACACAGGGGTTTATTGTCCAAAGTCATAATAAGCTCCAAAACATATAACAGGGGATCACCAGGGGTAAATCCGAGGGACAGGACCAAGGCAGGAACCACACAGGGATGATGCCAATGACCGGACTGGGGCCAACAGGAACTGCTTCCAACTGGGAAGCTCTCTTAAGGACAAATAACAAGGGGAAAACACAGAACAGGTGTGTCCCAATAGGGCACACTGGGGAAACAGAAGGAGCAGGGAGGCAGGGCATGACAGTACTCCCCTCCCCTCTGGGCACAAAAGACAAACATAGGGGACCAAAGGGACCAGACAACAGGACCGAACATGGACAGAACGCAAGGCTACACAGGGAACGACCCAACAGACAAAACACAAAATGCATGTCTTGTGTCTGGTCTGTTTGGTCATCACTAGGGGCACCGAGTAGACCAGGGCCAAACTAAGGACAGCCAGGGGGAGACGCACGACATTCATCCAGACACAGCAGACAGGAGGAGGGACCACAGGGACAAAGACAAAGTGACCAGCGAGGACCACAGGGGGCACAAACCAGGGGAAAGAAAAGACGGAACAGGACAAGGGGGCCAAAACCAGGGTGCAACGAAAGGGGTCGGGCGGGGGGGGTCCCCCGGACATCGATCCAGGAACGCAAGTCCATTTACACTTCGATGATTCAGGAGGACCTGGTGGCGTCAAGGAACCCACAGGGCGGGAACCGGAGAAGGAACTGGAGGGCGCCACAGGGTGCCACAGGGCCCGGACCGGAACAGGGGCCGGAGGGCACCACAGTGCCGGGACCAGAGCTGGAAGGTGCAGTGAGGCCTGGGTCCAGGCGGTCAACGAACCGCGTGCCCTCACCTCCCTCTCCTTGAGATGGAAATGCGGCCCGCCCTCCTCTTATACCTCCACCAACCCCGTTGACCACACCGAGGCTTCACCCTGGGTCGGGGCTGAGGTTGAGCTCCAGCAGGGACCCAAGGAGTACGGCTTAGGGCAAGGCCCACAGGGTCCCACTCCAGGTCCTCTGGTGGGGCGTCATAGGGATTGACCCAACCCAGCCAGGTTGCGGCCAAGGGATCAGGTGGGAGCCGGGAGGACTTCATGAGGTGTCGACGGGAGGGCTTCATGAGGCGCCCACGGCCGGGTGAGGAGCCAAAGACCGTGCTTGAGCAGGGGACACCAGGCAAGGAGCCGACGGTCGGGTGTAGCAGTCCATGTGGGGCTGGAGGTGGCCATCTCGGGGCCAGGAGCTGGGAGTGAGGGCAAGGCGACCCTCTCTGGACTGGGAGCCTGGAGCGAGGGCAAGGTGACCCTCTCTGAACCGGGAGTCTGAAGCTTGAACAAAGCGAAGGCAGCCTGCTGTGGAGAACCTGCAGGTGGATCAGTGATCTCCCGCTCAACAATCTCCGTTACACTCATCAACAGACGCAGGATCTCCTCTGCCTCTTGAGAATCTGCACCATGGGTGAGTCGGGTGAGCCTCTGGTGTGCCTCACAGAATAGGTCCCTGGCCTCAGGGGTCCTCCAGACCACCGGATTTGTCCTCAGCTCAAGGGTGAGATCCAGGAGGGCATAAAAGTCGGCCAGGAGAAGACAGGGCCGTTCCTGGAGTGTGGACCTTTCCATGGACCTCAGAGGTTGGGGTGCTTATGGGATTCAATCGGCTGGGTGTATGAACACAAGATGGGAGGAAAACCCATTAGATTGGGTTTATGAAGGAGTCTGGTCATTCTGTTGTATTCAGAACAGGAGGCCGACTGAGGATAACACAGGGGTTTATTGTCCAAAGACATAATAATCTCCTAAACGTATAACAGGGGATCACCAGGGGTAAATCCGAGGAGCAGGACCAGGGCAGGACCCACACAGGGGTGATATGGACTGGACTGGGGCCAACAAGACTGGAAAGCTCTCTTAAAGACAAATAATGAGGGGAAAATGCAGAACGGGTATGTCCCATTAGGGCACACTGGGGAAACAGAAGGAGCAGGGAGGCAGGGCATGACACTATGGCACAGGACCTTTTAGACACTGGAATTATAATTGACTTCTTCCACAGAGCTGGAACAGTGGACTTCAGGGACTATTGGAATATGGGACACCATGCTGTTGTTAATTCTTCTGCACAGGTTTTAAGCAAAAAAGCTAGCAGGCCATTAGGGCCTGCAGCCTTGCTTGTTCGTACTCTACTGAAGAGAGGACAGATGCTTGCTGGACCCACTTTTAGGCAGCAGGTGACATCAGTGTCTGGCAGGGACTGCAGAACCCTGTCACACTCCTGACAGAAGTCTAGATGATCAAATCTCAGGTAAGAGTCATTTAACTCATTTGATTTTTGTTTCTCATCCAAGGTAATGATTTGTGTTTTTGCAGGATTCATATCATATTAGTGACTGATTTCAGTATGTCCCAAAGTTCTTCTGTATTTGATGTTTGAAGATTCCATTCCATCGTTTGCCTATGTTGTTCCCTTGCAGTAGTAAAGAGTTAAGTTCTTTTTGGACTGTTGACAGTTCTGCTTTGTCTTTGTTTCTGAAGGCCTGCTTCTTATTTATACAGTCTTTGATTTCTTTTGTAACATAGCATTTGTTGTTAGAGTAAACTATAATGTCCTTCTTGGCCACCACAGTGTTAACACAGAATTGTATATATTCTGTTATGGTAACAGTTGCCTCATCAAGCTCTAATGCATGGAATATGGACCAACCTGTATACCTGAAACACCACTTTAGTGTCTCCATTGCATCATCTGTCCACACATAAACAGTTTTATGTTCAGGTTTACTTGACTTGAAAACCGATCTATATTAAGATATTAGATGTGTGATGTTATGGTCTGAGTTGGAAAGAGGGGGCTTTGGCTTTACTACATATGCCCCCTTTATATTACCATAGCATTTATCTAAGATCTTGTTATTCCTTGTGTCCCATTTTACATATTGTTCAAAGTCCGGCATGGCAATCTCCAGTTGACAGTGATTAAAGACACCCAAAAGGAAAACAGGTACCCCAGGTATGCGCTGCAGCCGTTCGTGTCCGCACTCTGCTAAGCGTGCAGCAGTTCTGCCTGCATTGCCACTGGGTGGAACGCAAACAGCGGGTATGATTATATTGCCAAACTCTCTAGACAGGTAGTGAGGTCTCATGGACAAACAGAGCAGTTCTACATCAGGGTTGCATGTGATTTTTTTCACTGTATACTGCTTGCACCATTTGTCACTCACATACATGCAGATTCCTCCCCTGTTCCTCTTCCCAGACGCATTAGAGCAGTCCGCTCGCACATTCCTTTGGTTAACACAAAGCTCTTCCAACTTCAGTGTCAGCGATTGCACGTTGCTGAGAATTATTGACGACAGCAGTGGTATGTTGGTTCGCCGGCAGAGGCGTTCTAGGACCCCTCCACGTCTATCTCGCTTGTGTTGCGGCTGTTTGCCTGTATGTGTTGCTTGGATGGCTGCCGGCAGATGGTCTGGTGTGTTGATTGGCGCGATCGGAGGGACAATAGCGTATCTCTGGAGTAGACCTGACATAATCCATGTTCCCACTGCACGTTTATTGCACGACAGAAAATTACATGTTCACTGATGATAATCAGGACTAGCAATATAATGTAAATACCCACTGCCATTGTTGGGACTACAAACAATAGCTATAATTCAAACTGCCAAGTCCTGTATGGCAAAGCATGCCAGTTGGCGACTTAACATACAGTCACAAGCCCAAAATACATTTAGAAACAGATAAACAATTAGAAAGCACTAGAAAAAAACACTTAAAAACACAACAGCTGCAGCAATAGCCCGGGTCGCTACAGTGCAGCGCCACTGGAAGACTGATTGTCCATAAATGTTAATGGATTATTCATAAATGTCCATAAAAGTTCAGAAATGTTAGGTTCACCAAAACATTTACTGAATAAATATAAAGATTGCAATTTAAAAGCAATATATTATAATACGCGTATATTATATTCCGTATATTATACGGAACATTCCGTGCAGAACCCTATTGTTTTGGAGTTTTTCTTCTTATTATTATTATTATTATTCCCTGAAAGGCAACACCTAGCCCAGCCCGTATGTCTCAGCAACACCCAAATTAGCCACAAGTTGCGTATTCCCACCCATTCCTCAGCCGCCCAAAATGGGCCCATTGCCCCCGAAGGGGGCTCCACAGCCCCCGTTTTAGTGTCTCCATAGCAATGATACTGTGACATTATAGGTTCTTCTCGGAATTATGGTTTGGATTTATGGCTCATTGTCTATGGGTGCTTCACTGCTTATGGCACACTACTGCAGGCCATGTAGTTAGGCAGTGTTGGCATTGGCAGTTGCAGGACGATCCAAGCTGCTTTAGATTTTTGCTTTAGTCAGTGGTGCATGGTGTTCCTGCTATGTGTGTTTGAACCCACTCATAACCGCTTGCGGTTATTATTATGGTTGAAGCACGTTCCGTGTGGAACCCCTTTGTTATTGGCATTCTTCTTCTTCTTCTTCTTATTATTATTCTCCCCTGAAACTTCCCTGAAATTACCCCCTAACTGCCTATGCCAGCACTGTATGCTACAGCCTATGTTGTTCGATGGTCAAAAATGCTTTATCCATTTGTGCATGGTATCCCTATTGGTATGTGTGCGTAAAGCATCTCATAACCACTTCTGCAGTTGTTCATTACTTGAGAAACTCCAAAACAGCTGAAATAACAGAAGGCATATAAGACATTGAATTCAATTCAATTCAATTTTATTTATATAGCACCTTTAACAAGAAGCACTGTCACAAAGCGCTTTACATAGTTCCGGGCCCAGAGTTCCCAGAAAGTAAGCCAAAGGCGACAGTGACAAGGAAAACCTCCCTCAGAAAGAAGAAACCTTGGGAGGAACCACACTCAAGGGGGAAGCCCATCCTCCTCTGGCCAGCACCAGGCAGGACAAATTATTTAATACAAATCAGAACAACAGATACAAATAAGAACAAATCCTGTAACAGTCAGGAGGACAACAGGGTATTGGAGGTTGCAATCCAGTGATCAGACTGGACAGCTGAAGTGGAGGGAGGGTGTGGTAGGCCAGCAGACGATATGAGGATCTCTTGAATCTGAACCTCCGAGGGAAGCACCCCAAAAAAGGGGGGCACGGAGGAAAGAAAATGTGTATGAGCAGAGCAGTGATTTAAAGTGGTGGAATAATGGGAAATAAAATAGCAAACAAAATAGCAAGAGCCCGAGCATGACTATATATGGCAGCATCACTATGAGGGAGAGACCAATGGAGGTACAGGCATGAGGAATCCTTGAACGCCAGCACTCCAACAACACACAGAACAGGTGAAGCAGGAGTGACAGCACTGACAGAACAGTTCATCCAAAGTCAATGACACTGATCCCCACCCAGCTCTCCACCTCGGCCTATAGCCTATAGTTGGGGAGTGAGTAGCTACCTAAGGTCTCTGTTAGCTAGACTGAAGAGGTGCATTTTAACCCTAGACTTAAAGATGGAGAGTGAGCCAGATTCCCGCACTGCTGCTGGAAGACCATTCCACGGCTGCGGAGCTCTGTAGGAGAATGCTCTGCAGCCCAGCGTAGCTTTGTTTACTCTTGGAACTAATAAATAACCTGCTCCCTGAGAGTGAAGCAAATGGGGGGGAGTAAGGAACCAAAAGATCAGACAAGTATTCTGGAGGCAAACCATGGAAGGACTTATACGTACGTAATAGTATTTTAAAGTCAGTGCGAGCCTTAACAGGAAGCCAATGTAAAGATGACAATACAGGATTAATATGATCGAACTTCCAAGTTCCAGTTAGCACTTTTGCTGCAAAGACATTGAAGCATGTCTTCTATGCAAAGAGTCCATTGAGGTGTCATTTGACAATCAGTGTAAAGTGTTGCACTTAAGGGGGATTTGTTGGGACACTTCAGCCATCTTAGGGTTATTTGACGTTGATTTTAAAATCTTCACATTTTCATACAGTGTGGCTGCATGCAATGGCCATTCTGTACCTATTTGACAATTGTATCAGTGTAACAGCTATAACCTGTAATGGGATTTTGGGATCATTTTTGACCAGCTGGGTTTGCTGATTACAATGGTCCCAAATTTGTGCAGATTAGACGAAGATCGTTGAACTAGGCCTACAGTACTGCTGGCATAACCAGTGAAGCATTCATAGGCAATTGATGACATAGGTGCTTGGGGCGTTTCCTATGGACAGTCAAAGTGTCACACAGGACTTTTGGGATATCTCTTGACAAATTATTCCACCAACGCAAGTAGTGTTGATTAGGAGGTTGATGTAAGCACTGCTGGGTTGGTTGGAATTGGCTGGAGCATGGAGGACTGCCATAGACAGGTGGGGGGGGTTAGCATTTTGAGCATGGCTTGTAGCCATGCCAAATGGCGTACATGGTATTTTTGGGATAATTCTTGACCAGGTGGGTCTGCTGATTACAATGGTACCAAATGTGTACAGATTGGACAAAAATCCTTGAACTAGTATACAAGGTAAATTGGGCAAATTTTGCTAATTTGCCAAAACACTGGGTGGGAACCGCTGAATTCTGATTGGCTGGACATACCAACAGGGACATCATGCACCATTGACTAAAGCAAAAAGCAGTTCTGAATATATTTTAATAAATGCTCCTACTTTTTGTGCCAACTTATAGTTCTATCAAGCGTGGAACCGGTTTTGGTGATCCCGTGTGTCCTGCCGTTTGCCACACTTAGAACACTTCTTGCTTCCTCGAATTTCAGCACCATTGATAATGCCAGTAATGGTGATAAGCGCTGAATCTTCTCCTCCACTAGCTGATGCACTCACTGCTAAGTCACAAATATTCTGAATTGTGGATGGTAGTAGTCAGCTCTGCTTTTCCTTCATACAGCCTCATAGACAGAGCTATAAAGGAATAAGACGCCTGGTCCTCCATTGTGTCGATCAGCTTCTCCCACAGCACCAAGGTCATATGAGTGGTACCGGTGCACACAGTGCAGCTCCTCATCTCCTTTTCAGCACCATGAATAGTGACCATTCTGTTTGGAGTCAGCATGACCACCTTTGCTTCCACCAAGTCTACCTATGTAATGATAACTTTTTTAGACTTCACTGATAGAATATGGGTAATTGCCTTTTAGAAATGACAGCTGCTTTCAAAGGATGGCTGAACATCATGCAAGATATCTTCCTTGTGCAACACTTAAGGCTTTCTGGTGACTACCTTCCATCTGCTCTGTCTACCTTTCCATCTGCCCATCTTCCAACGGCTGTCCCGGTACAGCATCGCAAGGTTTCTTATAACAAGATTGCAAAAATGGGTTCTTGTTACTCTCAGTATTAGCATTACTTGCTGAAGCACTGGGTGATTAATCAATGAAACCTTGAAATTGGATTGAAAACATAGACAGCACTGAAGAGTTTGGTGGTCGCAATATTTCTGAATTTTATTGCATGTAGTCTTCATTTGCATATGAGCTTCTGTGCTTGACTAAAAAGGAGTTCATTAATCAGTTGTGCTTTAATTCATTTGGGTTTAAGCTTGAGTGGGCTTCATTGCTAGGGAAGGCCTTATGACGGAAATGCTTGTGCTGTCATGGCTCAGTTTGGCGTGCTTTACAGGGATAATACATGGGTCTCTGGAAAGATCCTGGCTTTCAACAAACTCTTAATTTATGTACTCATATTTCTGTCAAATTTATGCAAGCAATGATGTCCCTCATATTGCTTTTTCAAACAGAGAATTTGAATTGGCCAAAAAAGGCCGTCACCTGGATGATTTCAGTGCATTACATTGTGACGGGAGGAACATGAGGACTCCAGCACAACATTTTCATTTGCTGTAAACAATGCTTGACCCATTCCAAGTAAGTCTGCAAGTAGTGGAAGCTAGGTTAAGAAGGGAGGTGATGATCCCATTTCTTCGCCAACCTCTTCCTCTGTATACTCTCCTGTAATTCCTTGTTCCACCACCAGATTTTCTTTTCTTCTTTCCTCTGACCAGCTGTCACACCAAGCACCTTTCCAGCTGTCTCCCTTACCACTTCAGCTGTAGTTGCCCAGCTATCTGGTAAGTCTTCCCTGCCACCCAATGCCTGTCTTAACTCGTCCCTGAACACCACCTTACAGTCTTCACTTTCCAACTTCCACTATTTGATCCTTGGCTCTGCCCTCACTCTCTTCCTCTTTTTGATCTCCAAAGTCATCCTATAGACCACCATCCTATGCTACCTATCTACGCTTTGCCCTGTCACCACTTTACAGTCTCCATTCTCCTTCAGACTGACCCTCCTACATAGGCTATAATCCACCTGTGTGCATCTTCCTCCACTCTTATACATTACCCTGTGTTCCTCCCTCTTTTTAAAATACGTATTCACCAGAGCCGTGTCCATCCTTTTTGCAAAATCCACCACCATCTGACTTTCTGCATTCCTCTCTTTGACACCATACCTACCCATCACCTCCTCATCCTCTCTGTTCCCATTACCAACATGTCCATTGAGATCTGCTCCAATCACCAATCTCTCTCCCTTGGGTACACTCGCCACCACTTCATCCAACTCACTCCAGAATTTTTCTTTCTCATCTATCTCACACACAACCTGCGGGGCATATGCGCTAACAACATTCATCATCACACTTTCAATTTCCAGCTTCATACTCATCACTCTGTCAGACACTCTTTTCACTTCCAAAACACTCTCGGTATACTGTTCCTTCAGGATAACCCCTACCCGATTTCTCCTCCCATCCACGCCATGATAGAACAATTTGAACCCACCTCAGATACACCTGGCTTTACTCCCCTTCCATGTAGTTTCTTGCATGCACAATATATCAACCTTCCTTCTCCCCATCATATCAGGTAGCTCTCTCCCTTTGCCAGTCATACTGCCAACATTCAATGTTCCTACCCTCGCTTCCACTCTCCTAACCTTCCTCCTCTCCTCCTGCTTCTGGACACACCTTCCCTCTCTCCTTCTTCTTTGGCCAACAGTAGCCCAATTTCCACCAGCACCCTGTTGGCTGACAGTGCTGGTGGCGGTCGTTGTTAACCTAAGCCTCGACCGATCTGGAATGGAAATCTGTTTTGTTGTCCGCATATTAGATTTGGCAAAAATTTTACACAGGATGCCCTTCCTGATGTAACCCTTCTCATTTATCCAGGTTTGGGACCGGCATGGAGAAACACACAATGCATTCCCCAGTGGCTGGGCTCAGAACTTTTCTACACCAAAACATGCAATGGGTGTTAAAATGCATGTGCTCATTTACTATTTTATCAGACGATCCCTTTAAGGGAATGATTTAGTCTCAGGCTAGGTTTAATCTGTGTTTTCGAAACACCGATGTTTTAATCCTTACATTTTGCATAGCTGTAAATTACTTGCACATTACACAACTAAAACTCATGCTTTAATCTATGAAAATGTTTATGTGTATATAATATATTGGGCTTTTAAGTGTTATGTATGTTACTTGCACTCATACAATTTAAAATGTATAAGATTATTGCAAAACAGTATATTAATAATGAACTTTCTAGTAGCAAGGGGAAATGTCGCCTATATTTTTACTTCTTTGTAACTAGGGTCACATTAAACTGCAAACGACAATGATATTGAGTAGGTTTTCTTTTTATAACGTGTGAGTTAATAAGCTAAAACTTTACTCATCTTCTGTAGTGCTTATCCAGGACAAAGTTACAGAATACTTTCCATTATTTTTTTTTATTTTCAGATGACAGTAATTTAGAGTATATGCCGGTTGCGGGAATCTTTAATAAGGTTGTTGTTGTTGTTTATTCATGGAGTTGTGTCCGACTCTTCGTGACTCCATGGACCATAGCACGCCAGGCCGCCCTGTCCTCCACCGCTTCTCGAAGCCTGCCCAAACTCATGTTCATTGCTTCCACTAAGCTGTCTATCCATCTCATCTTCTGCCGTCCCCTCTTCTGTTTGCCTTCAACCTTTCCCAACATTAGCGTCTTCTCCAGTGACTCCTGTCTTCTCATTGTGTGCCCAAAATAGTTGA
>JAACJT020002552.1:0-11823 GCA_009936485.2 Gymnarchus niloticus
AAGTGATTTCCTCTGCGCTGATGTGCAGCTGGAAAACCACACGCAGAGGCAGTAGCACAGGATGCTCTCAATGGAAAGCACTTTGACGTCAGAATGTGACAACTGATTAGGACCATAGAGCATGGAAAGAGCTTGGCGGATGGCTTTGAGACTGACTGGGCACGAGTAGCATGCCCGCGATGTGAAACAGTGGGTTAATCACCTGGTCGCCATGGGCCGGGACCCATCTCACCTGGCGGGGTGGCCAAGTCGTGCGTTTCGGACAGGTAGAAGGCCTCGTCAGTCAAGTCAGTCCGCAGAACTGTAAGCCTGGCAGGGGTCATATGAATGAGGCATCGATGGAGAGCTCTGAATGGGAGCAGAAGTCTCGGAATTTGAAGCAGGTGGTGGTCCGTTTGGGGCCAGGAAATGGCTTCCCGTAAAGCCAGCCAGACAGAACTCAGAGCAGAGGAAGCAAGAGATACATGGGGACAGCCATTATGCGCCGAACAGCCAGACCCGAAGGTTTAATACGTACCTTCTGCGCATTGTTTCCCAGGCTGTAGCAGGCTACTGTACATATTCCTCGTCATTTCGACGGAGGAAGGAAGCCGAGATTGTGGCTAATGATCACAGCATTGATCATATCAAGGCCACACTAAATGTACAAGGCCAAGCTATCAGATTACCGGCCAAAAGCACCATCTGATGCGTTATTTTAATGTGACAGTCCTTCATTCCATGCCGCAGGCTAGGATGCGTGTCAGAGTGCTCAGTTATCACGCAAAGTGCAAACTAAGCTGCACACAGCATCCAGCGGCCGGACAGAGCTGCCCACAGCACCGAAACAGAGAAAGGCATCGAGAATAATGGTAGAAAAAGTGTTTTTAACAGAGATCTTGAGAGCTCGGGAAATCGTATTCCGGCACAGGCCTGGATACCAGAGTGAGTATCTGTTTGTCTTACAAACTCAGGAAGGCAGTGAAACATTTTTTATGGCTTTAATGGCATTTTGTTACCATCACACTTTGTAAGTCTCGAATCTTTTCTTCTCAGAACGAACAGGAAATGGCAGAATACCAGTGGAGAGAAGAGATGTTGGTCTTATGGGGGCCCCTGCAATGTTCACTTATTATAAGTGACAGGCTGGCAGCATCTTTATTGTGAGGATTCCGTTACAGGAATTCCGGCTGGTTTTGTGCGTCACGGCATTTAAACAAAAAACACTTTGTTTTTAAATTGGTAGCAGTACAAGAAATACATGACTGGAAATCTATGTCTGTGAGCTCATAAATGTGACCGCCATAAAAACAAAGATCTTCACAGAGATACAGATTAAACAGACCTGTAACAGTGGGATGCTTTCAAAGTTAAAAATTACACGCTTTTTTGGAATTAGCAGATAGCAGCGAGCATCTTCTAAAGACAAAATAGGAGAACAAAGACTGAAAAAATGCACTTTTGAGTGTTTTATGCTATGCTGAGGCAGACACCAAATTTTTGTCGCCTTTGAGCAGCATCGATATGGAAAGCGAGCAACGGTAAGGAAGGGAAGAGTCTGCATGTGGTTCCTTAATGGTTCTGTCACCTCCAGGTTACGCCAAGTCTTTTCTATCAGAATGGTTTTGCTGCTGGTACTTGTAAACCCCTGTCCAAGTCCGTACATCTCGACAGATTTCTATTTCTGCTGAAGGCGGTAGCTCCAACTCACATCAGCAATACATTCATTTTCCTCCACATGACTTTATTGTGGTTTGCTGTGTCTCCTGGCTGTCTGAGCTACTTGCCAGTCATCATTTTGACGAGTCCTAGACGCCACTGGCTAACGTGTCCTATTGTGAGACTTAATTTTACCTTTGTTTAACCTTTTCTAAGCTACGGCTGTGTCAAATTCCGTAAAGGAACATTTCAAAGGTAGCATTAGTACTGATTTGAAAATGATATGCACTGCGTCAATGTTTAATTAAGCTTCCACGCTTGATGACTTTAAATTATTTAATGCATGAGAATTTACTGTTTGAAAAAATAACAGTGTTTCTTGGACATCTTGTCAGCTCGTGACCACACAATAGCGACTGAGAAAGCACATTAACTGTCAGATTTTGTGATTTTGCAGAAATGTTTAAACATCAATAAATGTGTGACCTAAAATGTGGCAAAAATATATGGAAAAAATGACTTAAACAGATGCAGGTGACTACGATTTGGCCACATTGATTCAACACTGACAATGCGGCTGAGACATTAAGTGCTCACAAATCTCTACATCCCTCATGGTTATATTGCTGAAACATACACTTAACATGAATTTAACAAACATTCATATTAAAATATTTTGATCAGATACCCAGAGGTGGTCTTTGAAGAGCAAAATACATACTTTGACTTGTTTTGGAGGGAGAAAAAGAAAGCTTTTTTATTTAAAATATGATATAGCTTCGTAGCTGTTGAAATGATCAGATCATTTCCAATCGGAGCTGAATAGAATCGCATCGTCGGATTTGAGTCGAATCATACGGAACGGTTACGTTTTACATCACAGTAGACAGTGTCCCGAGATTCGTCTGGTCTAAGGGACAGGCACACGGGCCTCTCACATACTGGTAAACGTGTGACAGAAACACTATTTTGGATCTTCAGACGAGACGCGGCATGGCGACGTGCTGAGATGTTACGTTATCGATCTCCCATCTTATAACGTTTCCACGAACCATGTGGACGTGAGGTGACATAAAAAGATAGACAAAACGGGACGTCACGGTGCTTGTAGCAGAAACGGGAGCCTTCGCTTCGCTGTAGATATTCGGGACACAACACACACAGTGTGGCAGCAACGGAGGTTGTTCTTTTTTAAATGTGTCCCTCCGACAGAGCCACTGGCCCCAGCCTGGCCCCCTACCTGAAATTGGTCTAGAAGCACCAGTGTTAAGATGCTGAATTTCACATCTGACTCAGTCCTTCTTTTAAAAAATAACACGTGCTCCTTCATTAATTTTCCATTACTCTTTCATTCCTCAGGGCGTCTCTGATCCAGGTTCAAAAGACAAAGACGCTGCCTTGTTTGGCCGTGTGGCGCGGCTTATCAGACCTCAATGTTACAGCGCTTAAGGAAAAGCCTTTATGACTCGTGAATATTTTCAGCAACAGAGAAAAAGGAAAAAAGAAGCCGATGTTCTACAAACAAAGTACTACTTTGATAATCAAATTAGTGCTTGAATTTTTCTCGAGGTGAAGCCCTAAAAACAGTTTCTTTTGCCTAGGCTCACCTCGGAAATGATAGAGAAACCGAATCACGGAGAGGTACATGGCCTTGGGCGGAAAACATCCGTGAGGAGGCTGGTGTGAAACATTTGTCATTCTGTTACTAAATACAGCATGGAATTACCCACATTCTCTTCAGCTGTGCATGCCGCACCCATGCTGCACGGACTGTCTTGTTCTGGTCCTTCACATGCCAAGTTGAGCTCAGAAGCCAACAGACAGGAGTTGGCGATTCCATACTGTTTCCTGTCTCTCACTTTGTTCCTTAATCTGGGTTTCCTCCCCGAGGTACCGTCTCTTCACGACTCCCCCGCCCCGCCACATCCCAAGCCCCCCTCTCCGCCATGGAAGCCACCGGAAAGTTTGACTTCAGTGCTGCCGCCGAGGACGAGCTCACATTCCGCAAAGGGGACGTTCTCAAGGTAAGTGGGGCACGAGAGAGAAAGTGTCGTTTCCGCGAAGTGTTTTTCTACTTGCCCAAAGAGTGACGGTGCGTGCCAAGCAGTGCGTATTCAGTGTATACTGCATGAGAAAGAACAGCTGCTGAAAGGATGCACGTTGACAGGCAAAGGTCTGAACCCTTAACCTGGGTCTCGCACCTCCTTCCTTGGGGTCCCTGGTGCTCGGGCAGTCTGTGCCTCCAGCGATGCTTTCCCGTTTCTCTCAGATCTTGGGCACCAATGACGACTGGTACCGAGCGGAGATGCATGGGCTAGAAGGGTTCGTGCCGAGGAACTACATCGAGTTTCGGTTTCCCAGGTACGGGCTGAAGGGCTGTCGTTTCCTCATGGACTGATGGCAGAGCCGATGTGGGTGGCGACGGGGAGGTAGAATCCCGTTCCTTCATTTGTTAATTGACCATTGAAGAAAATCGATGCCAGCAAATCAAAAATCAAAGCGTGATTACCACGTACCAGGATGAGAACTTGAGGAACCACTGCAATGCATCGGAAATGCTTTTCCTGGAGGCGACTAGTAATTGTACCGCTTAGCCAAAGCTGATGAGGAAACACGGTGTTGTTCATCGAAGATTCCCCCGCCACACTCATCCATATGTCCATTTGTTCCATGCGCTCTGGTCGTTCAGCTGGTTCCAGGAGAACGCCACACGGCACTCGGCGGAGGAGATCCTGATATCACGGGAGGTGGGGGCCTTTCTGATCCGGGGCAGCCAGAGTTCACCAGGGGATTTCTCAATCTCTGTCAGGTGGGTGCCAGAATGGCTCTCAGTCCCACACAGTGCAGTATATCGGAAAGACATAGCAGGGGCATTTTCCTATTGTTTAGTGCGCCCCCCAGTGTCTGAGCTGAATGCTGCAGGTTCATCAGATCTGGAGCTTGGCTGATCTCTGGGAACACCTGCTCGACATCTGCGATTTGCTGTCCTTTAGGCACGAGGCTGACGTCCAGCACTTCAAAGTAATGAAAGACAACAAGGGGAATTACTTCCTGTGGTCGGAGAAATTCAGCTCCCTAAACAAGATGGTGGAGTTCTACAAGGCGTCCTCCATCACGAAGCATGGATGTATCTACCTGAGTGAAGGTGGCCAGCAGGTAAACGTGACCTCAACCTTGGAGGAAGGTCTGCCGAGGGCTACTGCATTTGCTGTATTATGCTGGATTATTCCTACTTGGTGTCACATCCTGCACTCATTCGAAGTTTAATGTGACTGAGCTACAACATCAGCAACTCGACAAAATACTAGTGCTGAGGCTTTCTTGATCACTCAGTGCTTACTCTAGTTTTTAATGACCCTGAAAATGTCTAAGCCTAAATAAGAAACAGTTAAATCTTCATTTCGTACGTAGTTTTCGCACGTGGTGGTAGCCTAACACACCTGAGCTCGCTGCAGAAACCGTGTTCCACGCCCAGTGCATGTCGTGAGCTGCTGCGTGACGCTCACATACCGATTGGCTGATTGAAAAAACAGCAAGGAAACATTTCTGTTTACAGGTCCTCTCGTCGCTAATCAGGGGTGACTTTCCGAAAAGCATCGTAAGGGCAAAACTGTCATGAAAATAAGACCAATTATTCAAAAATCCCAAGTTACTCTAAAATGTTCCTTGTCGTGCATTGAAATCGCTCGCAAATGAGGGGTACTCTGAATCTGTCCTAACACCTTAACGGGTACTCTGAATCTGTCCTAACACCTTAACGGGTACTCTAAATCTGTCCTAACACCTTAATGGGTACTCTAAATCTGTCCTAACACCTTAACGGGTACTCTGAATCTGTCCTAACACCTTAATGGGTACTCTGAATCTGTCCTAACACCTTAATGGGTACTCCGAATCAAATTTAAGAGGACAAATTTTTGCAGTACCCACAGCGACCACCAAAGAGAAAAGTGTCTGAAACCGATAGCAAAACACCGGAAATGGCAAAGATATTAGACATTTATACAGTCATATTTGATGAAGTTATTCCAGCAGACACTTGAAGGATTACAATATCGTATCACTGAGCATGAATCATTGTGCTGAACCGGTGGAATGGAGGCCCTGAATTAAGAGTGAAATTAGGAATTAGCATGTAAAGATCATCACTGCAACGCATCGACCCACACGCTCTTAGTTATCAAACACGACAGACAGATGTCATTTGTGAATGTAACACATGGAAAGTTCATTCCTGCCCAGCATTAGCGATCGCAACTGTCAAATGAGACCAGTGAAAAGGTGGTCCCAATAAAGACCCTTTCAAAGTTTGTAAGCAGTGATCACATTGCTCAAACACTGGCAGCGTCTCTGAGTGAGCTCGTGAAACATCTACATTTTCATGACCGTGAAAGCTATTCTGGCAAACGTAAGTTACTGACTGGCAAATCATTGAAAGTGGCTGATGTCCTGATGGAATCTGGTAAAATTTTAAGTTCTTCCGTACGGAACACTGATTCTGACAGTCGTATACACAGCAGCCCACCGTGTTCGCTGTGAAGGTTGGACAGATAGACTAATACTGTATTGCAGCTTAGTGTTGTCACTCGCCCTCCGTGAAAAACAACAACACAGCTGTTGTCAAGTTACACGCACATCTTTTCTGTGATGTAGGCTGTGAAAGCAACTAAAAACGAGTACCATAAAAACAGCAAGGGGGCCGATTTCCATTTTCAAACCAGTGGCAGGAAGGCTTCGCATTCTGGTGTTGAATCAGAAACACTGCCAACACAGCAGAATTCTTCTGGATAGCCTAGCTGTGCATCATGATGCCGCACTCTGCGAACACTTCAATCCATCGGAGCACCTGACTGAATCCACTAGAGGAGTCTTATCAGACATTCTTACCGAAGGTCACTAAACTACTCCTCCAGCGATTCACTCCGCCCCATCCTGCTCAAGGATGGTCAGGGCTCTTTCCGTCTTGCTGGCCAGGATCACCGCAGACATTTGCTCTCTCCATCCTCAGTTCTGCTACCCGCATTTTGGCAGGACTGCCATTTCATCCGAACCTCTGTGCCGGACCCGGGTTACACCACGCAGGCCCTTCCCCTGTGCGCTGTGTCATCCCACTCCTTTCTCCTGAGCTCGATATCAACATCTGCAATCCACAAGCAGTTTTGCTGTTTTGTCATTTGTCATTGTTACACAATCATTCAAATGGTACACACGGCAAATAAAGACTGAACTGGATTCATCATTCCATCAAAGCAGGCCTACTCTAGAAACCTCGTACTGCAATTACTGTCAGGCTGTTTTGTATCGACATCTCAATCGAGTTCAGTTGCTAATGACGAACTTTATTTTTGTTTGAAGGGTCTCTGTCATAAGAGGACTTTTGGGGAAACCCACGCTAAAATCCTCATGTTTTAATGTTTGTAAACTTGCTGGTGTCTCACTAAGATCATTGGCAAACTCACCCCCGGCTGTTTTTGTAGCTGTTAGCTTTCTGGTTGCTTTTATCACCAAATGCTCAGACAATTCTGCCGTACTTCCACGTCTAGAGGGAAGAATATGTCCCTTAATTTTCCATATCTGCCGTCTCCTTTTTATGTCTGTATTACAGCTTTCCAGATTTTTTTCCTTACACCTTCTGTTGTGGTACGATCCGTATAGATGCTCGAAAATGTTATTTGCATTCTCATGTTAGTTCTTGTGTGATTCTCTCACATTCTTTTGTCCCTCAATATATAAACACCCAGGCGTAAAATATTTAGAGAGTCTCCATTTTTGAAATGTTTTTTCTAATGCTGAAAATGTCCACATTGGGGTGTCGACACAGACCGTTCCTCAGTCACATGATTCACGAGAATCTTGTATGGCTCTAACCCAACTTTCCTTGTCTTGTCCCTGGAGGAGAAGCCAAGCAGCCAGAGTAGAGGCACAGAATCCGTGACCGCCCACCGTCGACAGTCCGAGCCTAGCTCACACCAACAGGTAAACTCCTCTCCAAGACTAGCTCTTCTGGGAAATAAGCACCCCTGTTTCCACTGTCTGTCTCTCTATGTTTCAGTACAAATACTCACGATCCGAAGTAGGTCAATTGTACAAACTATATGTACAAACAAATCATATGCGGTAATCAGAATACACTCTTTGTGAGTAAGGTGACATCATGATTTGTGATTAACTGTTAAGTCTAAGTAAAATGGAGCCCATTTACCCCCATACTTTACACGTCTTTCCTGTTTTGTTCAGAGCCAGACTATACAGGTACGAGCTCTCTACGACTTCAAAGCCGAGGAAGACGATGAGCTGGGTTTTCGTGCCGGAGACCTGATTGAAGTTCTCAACCGCTCTGATGCCTCCTGGTGGACAGGGAGGTTACGTGGAAAAGTTGGGCTCTTTCCCACCAACTACGTTGAGTCTCTCTGAGTCTCGGGTGATGTCACTTGTGGTGGACTTGTGACCTTGTGTATTTTGGGTGCCTTTCACAGTGGGCGTTTAGATTTCTCTACAGCACACGTTAATGTTAATAGTAAATAGCTTTACTTCATGAGAAGCCTAAAGGTATTTTGATATTGTGGTTTATTTGATGCTGGTATTGTTGGTGATGTCATTACATCACCAGCTTGAATAGAGTTCTTTTTTTAAAGATCTAAGACTCATCATTAAGGTCAATTCACGGTGTGGAATGAAAACCTTATAAAAGTATTCTGAGAGACATATGAAAAATAAAGAATAAAACCAAAGTTCTAGTAGTGGAGGAGTCAATAATTACCTATTTATTTTGTTTTCTGGTATTAATACAAATATATGTCTAAAATTCATAAAATCATAACCACCACAGCTCCATCCTGTCCAAGGTTCACCCCAGCCTTGTGCTGCATGCTGCCTGTCGTAGGCTGACCTTGACCAGGATCAGCGTTTAGAAGTTGGGTGCACGGTCGTTAACGTATGCTGGAATAAAAGGATATTATGAGGTTTTCTATAACTGTGAAATGGCAGATATTTTTCTCCAAACCATATTTTCTAGAAATCCACTTAAAATCATCATTTGTGAAAACTGAAATAGGTGAGCCTTTCTTACGTTGATTATTGAAGGGTGACCACCAGCTAAGACCTCGGTCCACCGTTTTCATGCATGCATTTTGGAGGCGTGAAAACATTTTTCCTGTGCACTTGAAATCATCTGTAGCGGTATGGAAGGATATGACTGATTTATTTCCAAGCGAAAGAAAGGTACGGAACGGGAGTCTAATATTGCAACTTAAATTTGAATCCCTTTTTTTTTTTTTTTTGCAGAATTTGTGTATTTCTCTGTTTTTTTTTTGTTTAATTATTAAAAGTTATTTGTTGTCACAGAGGACTTCACGATTTAAATGAATTTGTATCTTAAATCTATTTTCTCTACATATTTCAATGTGAAATTCAGATAGAAGGATTTTTCAGATGTAATATACGTAAGTTTTATTAAAATCACAATTTGCGATTTTCACACTTACAGTGGGTTGGATTTCGTGTCCTTCAAGTATCACGTTTAATAAGGGCAATTGTATTCAGTCAGGGTCGTGATGAATAATTACAATGATCACAAATACATCAGTTCGAAATGCACCAGAGATCAAAATTTACAAACACTCTATGTACCTCTATATAGATCAATCCGGATAGTTTGATCGTGCAGGTTTTATTAGGTGTGAAACGACGCAGAGTGTATACGTGATGACTGCCCCATGACAACACAGTAAGTCCAGCATGTAGGAAGTAATGACGTGTCAAGGCTCCTTGGAAGTGATCCGTGATGAATGCCCCACAGGTGATCCTAACCTTAGGCACCTTGCATAGCCTGCCTGTAGAGTCATGCTCTAGATGTGGGAACTTGCCACAGCTAAGAAGGAGTCTATGGTTTCCCTGACGGTCCTGGGATGTGCTCTACCTGTGTGGAGCAACGCTCCAGGTGTGTCATCAGCGTACCTGCTGACGTTGTCAACCCCGCCTAGAATGAAACAAAGGTGGCTCGGCTGAGCAGGAACACCTGGTGGAAACATACAGTCCCCTGGAGTTGCTGGGGTGAGGAGGAGCAGCACCAGCAGCACCAGCAGCACCAGCACCAGCAGCAGCAGCAGCCATGGCCGAGTCGCAGCTCCTGTGCCTGGACGAGCAGACGGTCCATGAGAAGGTGCTGGAGAACCAGGCGAGCTTCTACTACAGCGAGCCGCAGCGGGCGGCTCTGGAGGAGCTGCTGCGGGACGGGGACGGCGCCTTCAAGGCCAGGCTGGAGGAGGACGGCGCCAAGGACTTCCTGTCTGCCCGGGAGCTCAAGTGGATCCGCGAAACCTTCCGAGAGTACGAGGCGCACGGAGGCGAGAAGCCAGCCGCCGCTCGGTCCCCCGGGGGTCCCGGGGGTCGCTCCACCTACTGGCCGCAGACCTCCGACGCGGAGGTGCCGCCGCTGGACATGGGCTGGGCGGACCTGGGCAGGTATAGAGGGGTGAGCCGGGTGAAGGTCTACACGCATCCTCCGAGAGAGAGGGAGCCCCTGATCAGAGAGGTGGTCCGGAGACTGATCCAGGAGTCCCGCAAGGTAGACCCGCCGCATCATCATCATCATCTTCATCATCAGGAATGATGGGGGCGGGGGGGAAGATGCTTTGGCGTAAAGCCACAAGCAAGTAAGGCAGCCAAGATATTCCAATAATATGATATTGTCCCCAAATTGCGTCTTGCCAGCTGTAATAAAGTTGTCAGTAGTATTGTATGCATAGGTGTGGATTTAATTAAGGGTGGTAGGCACATCCCAGCCAACTGCAGGGATAAAAGCTCAGCATCTGCTTTCCAAGTCTTAATTACGTATAACTGAAGCATTGCCCGTCATTGTTTTGTTCCTCTGCCTACTTTCAAGCCGATCCCGTGCCCCCGGCTGTCCCGATGGACCTTTGACGTGGTATTTTGGGAATGATGTTTTGTGCTTGTATCTGTTGTTGTTGTTGTTGTTCAGTAGGAATAGTAGACCACATATCCTCTGGTAGTCAGAGCGCCCATTTTGCCATGTCTTATTAAGTGACCCTAAGCCGAAGGTGCATGGTGTACTAGTATTGATTTGTGGTGATGCCTTGTGTCTGATTCCTGAAGATGCATGGCACCTGAATGAAGTTGTGCCGTTGAAAATATGGTTGCCCTCAAATATAGGAGTAGATCTGCAAGTCAAAAGTTTGTTTTACCTAAGACGGCGTTTTGGAATGGTCTGTTAATGAACTGTATGTAACTCTGCTATTTCTGTCTTCAGATCTGGAAACGTGTTCGGAGTAACTTGGTTACGACAGAAGCCCAGTTCATTAGTGGTAGGATTGCTGGCCTACTGTCCACATTTCTGAAGGCTCGTCGTTTACATCGTGCTGCTTATGTCAGCGTGGCTACTTATGTAGCCCTCGACAGGATAAATAGGATGACATTCTAGAAGTCACGGGAAAAACTGTGTTTTTGAACAAATTGTTAAAGGTATATTTACCACAATACTGGATAGGGATCAAAATATTTAATTAGTACTGTTATTTTCTGTTGTAATAATTTGAAGGCTTGTGTAAATTGCGGGAAAGGCCCGTTATTTAATGACACATTTCACACGCCCATAATCTGCGGTTGGTTGCTTGGTCATGAGTTTCCACCTAGTTGTGTTTCTTCTCTGTATCTTCACTGTTTGTCAGGCAGGATTAGACTGACTTGGTCACTGGTGGTCTCACACATGGCAAACGCAGCAGCCCAGAGTATGACTCTGAATGGCCATTCAGTTTGACCTTTGAAGTTTCAGCACCTGGACCACCTGCTGAATGATTCGGCCCAGTTCCTCCTCCAGAGTCGCATCTGGATGTACAGTGTTAGTCTCACTCCACAAGAGAACAAACAGTTGCTCTCCTGGTGTAGTAGCTGTATCATTTCTATATGTGTCTAGGGGTTCATGTGTGATGATGCAATATACCAGAGTTTCCAAATGGATAATTTTTTTTTTTTTGCATTATTTCTTCATGCCTGTCTAATTATTTATGTCTCTGAGCTCATATAATTTAATTTCTTTCCCCTTTTTGCTCAGTTTCTTGGCTGTGCCCCGGTGTCATGACGAATCTCATTTTGTGTGTGTGTGTGTGTGTGTGTGTGTGTGTGTGTGTGTGTGTGTGTTTTTTTTTTTTTTTTTTTTTTTTTTTTTTT